>JBCJKH010068094.1:0-27702 GCA_039877255.1 Loriculus beryllinus | reverse complement strand
GTGTGAGGTGTCCCTGCCCATGGCAGAGGGGTCAGAACTAGATGATCTTAAGGTCCTTTCCAACCCTAACTATTCTATGATTCTATGATTGATTTAACTGAGGTGTCTTCATCAAGCTAGAACAACTGTAATCATCTCGATAACACTATACTTCCTTCCTAAAAGTTCAAAAATGCAATTGAGAGATGAATATCCTGCAAAGACCCAATTGCTTCTATTTGCCTAATAACTTACACCTCTCAGTATCTACCATGTGATTCCTAACTTTACCAAAGCGAAAAAAAGCAGATGGTCTGAATTCCTGCTTTCATACCCTCTCCACATTAACACATACCAGCAAGAATCTCTTCCTGAATATGGACTCCCCCTCTGAAGCACTGACATGTTCAAGAAGCACTGTGAAGCACTGACATGTTACTACCTCCTTGTGTCAGACTTAGTAAGTGCCTCCAGTTTTAGTCCGTCACTCCAAAATCTCTTCTCATTGTTATAATTTGCATTAAAGAGAAGATCAAATGGAAAGCCATTGGAATATAAAAACAAAGCATTAACTTTTGGAAACTAGGTGTAAAATTTAATTTTGCAGCATGCATCATCCCAACTAGCTATTTAATTGGGCTAATTCAGAATACATCTGTCCTTGCTTATGGACTTACATATAAACGGTACTAAACAGATGAGTAATTGGCCTAACATTTATTAAATTAACCTCTTTCAGATCCTAAGCCACAACACAGCAATCTCCACTGTTAGCAGGAAAGTGGGTGGTAGATGGCAGACCCACCTGTATAATTGCTCCTGCTGAGGTACAAAACACTACTCTATCATTATGGTTTTGGTGTCCAGGCTTCCCAGCAGGTTTGTAGGAAAGTGCATCATGGTTAGTTATAGATTGCCATAAAACAAAACTAATTTCTGAGTAATTTAATATTAACTTTGCAGCTGAAACCATTTCCTAGTACAAGATGGAACAAAAAAATACAGGTAGCACTGACCTCTAGGTGCAGTAATGTTGGATTTAAGTAATTTCCTACAGGGATATATTCCTGAGCTTGCCCTAGCTCTGTGAGTGACCTCTGATTTCTCTAACATAAACAAAACAAAGCTTCTTACTTTGCACTGTAGGAAAAGATACAGCAGCACTGCCATCTCCTGCTTGCTTGCTTTCATGCATGCAAGTATTAGGTTTATACTGCAAAGCAACAACAGGGAAGGTGCGTTTTTCTACTAGTAGGTATCTGAGGCAATAAGATTTTCTAATACTCTGGAGTTCCACAAATGTGTGGGTTTTGACACAAGAACTTTTTCTAGGAATAGAAAAGGATTTCAGACATTTATCCAGGCTTTCTAATATATCCCATTCCAGCCAGAGCAATAGCTCAAAAATCTCAGGCAAACGTGTGCATTTGTGTGCTTGTGCTGTCCACAAGGAATATATTTCACTTGTTGAATATGCTCTGTAGAGTTGATCTGTACACAAATGTACACATTTGAACAATCTACTATTCCTTGTGGTCTGCTTGAGTACAGCACATCCAAAGTATGAATGATTCATGTGCACAGGACTAACTCACTGTGGTTGAGGTATCTTTGATCCTATGCAAGTGTTTGTGTGGTCCATATGCAGTAGGTCCAACAGCTACCAGATGTATCACATACGCTTTTGATCTGAAGTTTCCTGGATGTGCTGTACATCAGTATATAAGCAAGATAGAAAGCTGGAAGCCCTACCTCAGGTATTTCTTTTTAAAAGATTAAGATATGGTAAATGACATTTTTCTGAACTGAAGTTGCCCACAAAGGGCACACGGAGCCTATATGGCTCCAGGACATGCCACACATCAAGGAAGCTGCTCTGTGAAAGTTTGCCATACGGTATTAGGCAATGCATTGTTGGTTGGAGCTTTCAGCATAACCATTAGTTACGAGTTTGATTGTATCAGAAAAACTGACAAGGGAGAGCATCTCACTGTATGACTATCCTGCTGGGACATGTCCTTGGGGTTTTTCACCCCTGGAGGTACAGAGGACACTGGCAGTTATGATCCTTCCTTTTCCATGCAGTAATGCATGGAATGACTTCTGGCAAGTGAACAAGTCCTGGTTGTTTTTAATTCTTAGAATATTGGAGCTAGATATCCCAGCCTCTGCCTTACTCAAGATCTTGATAGACTGAATTCCAGAGATAACTAATCTTTTACCTTTCCCAAGTGTGATAATACTGATGCATGCAGAGGGGTGTCTGTATTTGCAGAAGCATGAGACTTTAAATAAGGTGGGGAGGCGTATTTCCAGAATACAGAGTTAGAATCACAATAATACCATGGTACAGGTTTATTGCTCATCATTATCTGCGACCGGACTACTTAGCTGAGAACATTCACATGCACTGCTATCCCTGGTACAGAGTCCCTCGCAGTCAGTCGTGTGCTCACTGAACTCTGATGCATTATGAACCCTATAGACCAACCCTGGTCCTGCTCAGTGATTCACTTCTGGTACCAACATCACCACTAACTTGATAGACCATTGCTGCACACTCAGCTTGTTGCTGTTACTATTAAAAGTTCAACCCAGAAATGTGCATCCCACATATTACTACAGGCTGGGCTCAGAAATACCAGGGGACAAGATGCTTTTGGTTCTGGCTTGAGATAAAGCTTTTTAAGAGCCTAGGACAGAGGTTTCTGCTAGATTATTCTGGAACCTGGAAAGCTTCCAAACCAGAATCTACCATACAGTCATACAGTATGATCCAGTTGCTCTTGGTAATTTGAATTCCTTTCTTGGACAGAGTCAGTCAGCGCAGACAGCAGATGATTCCATCCAAAACATATGGAACGACGGGCAAGGCACATAATAGCGAGTGTAAATGATGATTGCTAAGACAGATTTTTCTCTTCAGACAGCAGCACAAAGTTTCATTCTTCTCTCTCTTGAACCCATATTTATTGTTAAGAGCAAGTTAAGAACTAATGAAGGCATTAGCAGGTACTGAAGAAGTCTGTTGCTTGCTAGCCAAAATTTCTGGGGTGCAAGAGGGTAAAAGAAGTTACTATAAATGCATTTTGTTGGTGAGATCTCAGCTCACGCTCAGCTAATTGGCCTGTTTTGCAGGACTTAACCCGGTGGCATAAGAACCTTGAAATAAATCTCTTAGCTACGATTAGAGATGAGAGATTAGCATTGGCAGGAGAGTTGAAGTCTCTTTCTTCATCTCTGCTGGGACAGAAGGACTACACAGACATCAGGAAATCAGTACTTTGGTCTTCCTCAGGATGCCTGATCCAGGTATTTTCTCCACTGTACTCAGCAAATTGCCAGTTTCCAGATCCCGTTCAGTCCTCTGAAAGCAGGTTAGTGGTTTCTTTTACAGATAGGAATGTGTGTTTAGCAAAAATGGTGGATTTTAGTGAAATCGGTAAGATAAGATGGGTTTCTTTATGATAAAATTGCAAACCAAATTTCTGTGGAAAATTTGCATCTAATAAGTAAGTGTTATGTAAAACTGAATAGCTGTGCCGTGTCTTGTTCTATAGAGTTGGGGGAAATTGATAACCAAAGGAACGGGTATGTGGCATCTTGGAAACAAAAAGCTACTTGCCATATGCTGATGGAAGCTGTCTTTGAAGTGAGTTAGACAAGGAAAACTTGAGAACAGTACTGGTAATATGGGAGGGATGTCCACATTTATTTGGCTTCCTCTGTTGAAAGAAGTATTTCTCCCTTTATAGAATAAATTCACTTGTTCTCCCATAGCTGGGATAAAAATGTCTGTGTGTGTGTGCTTCATACCTCTGGAGTGCCTCCTGTGCAATGGCACGGTGTGTTTCAAAGAATTTCGCCAAAGGTGTTAGTTCCATTAAACTACTGGGAGCATTGGTGGTTTCACAGTAGTCCACTGCCAGATGTAACCTGGAGAAGAACAGATGCATATTGCAGAACAAGATAATAACACTTCTAGCTCATAACTGCACCTCCATTATTTCAGCTGAAAGAAATGTCTTCATGATGATCAAAAAAAAAGTGAATTCCAATGCATCTTATGCTAATAAATATATTCAATACTTCATTGAAGAGCTGGGGAGAGAATAATGTCATGATGTGCTTACAAAACTCATCATGATGGGAAGAGAGTCTTCTCATTATCTAAAATAAATTCAGTAAATAATAGGAAAAAATGAGTCAAAGAGAAGTATCCACACAGAAGCTGGGAACGCCGGAACAGAGTAGGTAAGTTGTTCTTCTGTCCAGGACTCAATGCACTCAAAGTTTCATGAGAAGCACAGTGTATCTTTGTGCAGTCCCAGGTATATCAGTGACAGCCAGGGTCAGTCATCAAGTGGTCACTGCACTACAACAACCAGTCATTTCTCCCCTTTTCCGCTGGCAGCACAGCTCATATGAAACAGCAGGTCTTGTTGCACTAGAGGACTGTAGTACCTCTGTTAGATGCATGTGAAAATTCCATGAAAACTGGTCTTAAAACAACACTGAAACTGCACTGAGGAAGCTGGAAATACCAGATGAGAATTACTGGAGGCAAAGACTTACGAGGAGAGTTGCTTTTGCACAGAAATTTTTCATTATTTTGACTTCAGGCATCTAAAAATGGGTGAGGGAGCTGTCAGAATAGCTGTACAAGACGGAATATACCCCTGCTTATGGAATTCAGCTTCGAGTTTCTTTATGGATCGAATATGACAAAGTGTTCCAAAATCACAATGCTTCTTGAGTGATGGATTTTTAAATAAAGGTAGAACTGTTTACAACTTTTATTCAAACATTAAAGCAAAAGATGTTTGGCAAGCAGGGTGTTCTCGGTGACACTGTAACTATACATATACCTAACATTCCAGAAGCATTGTGTAAATACACAAGTGTATTTCATAGTAGTGAACACGGAGTGATGCATACATATACACTGGCCATTGAACATGAGTTGCGTATCAGCAGGTAGGGGATTTCACAACAGATTCTCTCTATTGTGAGCTCTGAGACCTGACTATCAGGGGCAAATAAACCTATTTGCAGCAGCCATCTACAGCTATTTAAGTTCAAGTCATGAACTGCTTAGCTGGTGAAGCAATCAAAGATACTGTCTCCAGGCTTAGACAGGTTGTCAGCTGAATGCATATGGAGGCTTAATTCTGTGCCAGCAGAGCATGATCTTTCTGAATGAGGTCTGAAGAATATTGTAGATCAGTGTGAACAAAGTGTTGTCATTTTATGAATGATTATTGTCTGAGCTTGTTTGTACAGAGGTGTCTATCAGTAATCAGTATTTTATGATTATAACTGATATGCTTATAACAGTAAGATCAGAATCAATATTCAGCCATAACCGATAATCAGCCTTAACAATCATTAAAACCAGCACCCTGTTTTTAAAGTCAGCTGCTGGCCTCAACACCTTTGGAAATAAGAAAAATACGGTGCATTTTTCACACTATTCTCTGTATTGTACAAAATATACAAAAACTAATAGTTTTGAGGGGAAGTAGTTTCCTCTGTAAAAGCAGGAGAAAATAAATCAACAAAAATTAAGTAGATCTCTCAGGCATTAAAATGTTTTTATATTGAAATGCATGAAGATGTCTAACCATATCCTGATATGAATGGAACAGCCTGTTCCTCGCCTCTAAAACAGAAGTGACTCCTGCCAACATGCACAGATGAAGATGCTGGGATGCCATTACCTTTTTAAATTGTAGTCTACAACAATCTGCTTACTTCATGTTAAACTTTGTTGCAGCTGTGGATCCTTGAGTGGGTAGGTGTAGCCCTAGTGCTGTACAGCTAGTCTGCTGGTGGTTTTCATGCTGGTTTAGCCAATATCAGTTTTATTCAGAGTGAAATAGTAGCATTCACTAGCTTAAAAAATATTATATAAGAATAATGCTGCTTATACTTCTGTATTTCCTCAAATTTACAGGATTATGTTTTACAGTCAATAAATGCCATTGTACTAGTGGAATTAGATGACTCTCTAAACATATAAATGAGGAAAGGCAATCGCAAAGCATCAGAGGCATTGAAGACAGGTAAAAAGATCATTGCTTGATCCTAAGGTACTGCAGCATAGTTCTACATGCACATTGCATACACTGAAACACACTGTCTTCAGCTCTAACAGGTTTTAGATCTTGGATGCTATTAGCTGCTTTCTGCCTGTGATTGTGATATAACTGGAAAGATGCAAAGGAGAAGTTACACATTTGCAGTGTTGCAGAGAAGCAAGGTTAAAAGTGCTGGGGAAGATGGTATCTTTACTTAGATCCACTAATAGCTAGGGAAAACAAGACAGACCTTGAAACACCGAAGTCCTCCTTCAGCTGTGAAACTGAAATACTGATTTGAAACTCAGGGGGGTTTCTCTCTGAATGTATTTTATGCCCATCATTGTGACCTTTGAAGAGAAAAATAAGAATCTGCAGATCACATGGGAAAGTTATTAAAAGAAACAGCACTGCATCAGCTACTAGGAAGAAAAGTAACAGTTACAGCTGAAATTCAAGCTATAAATGTCACTGGGGGACTCCCGTGGCAGGGCTCAGAGTGCATGAGGCTGTACAGGAAGTTTCCTGTAGCCTCTATAAATACCTGGTCAAACAGACAGTAATCTTTCTCTCTCTCTCTCCCCTTCAGATTTCTGCTGCATGCCTTGGATAGATGCTTCTAATCAGCTTACAAGCTTTCCTTGACCTACGCTTCCTTTCCTAACTCTGATCCGGCTATGGCTGTCCTCAAAGTAAAATTCACCAAAACTAAGAGGGACAAATTGGCTCAGATCTTATGGATCCTCAACTGGGTTTCTGTAGTGAGCGGGATCATTCTCTTCAGTCTTGGCCTCTTTCTGAAAATAGAGATCAAGAAGCGCAATGAAGTGATGGCAAAGGGGGATGTTAACTCTGTCCCCAACATGCTGATCTCTGTAGGGGTCATAGCATGTATCATCAACTTCCTGGGTGGCAAAATCTGCTATGACTGCTCAGATACCAATAAGTTCTCTCGATGGAAACTAGTTATGCTCCCATACATCATGTGCACCTTCTGTTTTACCTTCTGCATCCTGGTGGGTGCTCTCATGTGCTATACTATGAGGAACGAGCTGGAAGAGTCTCTGTATCTGGGACTGAGGGATGCTATTAAGTTCTATAAGGACACAGACATACCTGGACGATGTTTCTTAAAGAAAACAGTGGATATGTTACAAATTGGTTTCCAATGCTGTGGAAACAATGGCTTTAGAGACTGGTTTGAAATTCAGTGGGTATCTCATCGTTACCTGAATATGGCTTCCAAGGAAGTTGTGGAGTAAGTATTTACTAGTCATAACAAAAGAAATCTAGGAGAAAAACTCACTCAAGAAGGCAAAGCAGATAGTAGTTTTGACTGGACCATTGTCTCTCAATCAAAAAACTGTAGAATGACCAAGTTACAATATATGCTACCTACATGTACAATCAGAACTTGCCTTTTGCTGACTTTTTAGCAAAAGGGATGTTAAGCAAAGCAAGGATTTATCTTTCCTTTTTTAATGTGGTGAGTTACCTATCTCAAAATTTCCATTATAGTGAGCTGATAGTGGAAAGAAAAAAGGGTTCTACCATCAGTACACTGCACAGTACTTGGTGGATTAAGACACAAAGCATGTGAGAGCCGACATGCCACCAGTTGGCATGTGACCTCGCAGAACTGAACTTTTCACCCTCCTTCATAATTCTCTTCCATCCCCTCTCTTCTGCATCTCCACTGTCAACACCACTACAAGAAATGGAGAGTCAATGGGAAACAGGAGGATGAGGCAGGCTACAGCAGTACAATCCTATCTTTGCTTGGGTAAAAATCACCTTTTCATAGTCTCAAAAGCAAGTTTTGTTTTGCAGTACTGTATAGACTTTGAATTGCAACAACAAACAGCAGTGAGCGTCTTACTCCCTCAGCTGTGCTACCGAGGTCCTCCCTTCTAACAGAACCAAGATACATCATTCCTTAATTGCCACTAGTAAGAGGAAACATCATGGCAAGGAGACATCACCCATGTCTGGAAACTGCAAATGCTGTCAGTAGGAAGAGGATTGCTCCTTGTAACATGTCAGGAAGCAAAAAAAATAATTACATTGGTGGTTGGGATCAAAGAAAAGCTTAAAAACCAGTGTAAGAGATGGTATTTCAACCATTTTAGGTGCTGTACGGTATTTGGATCATGTCACTGAAATATGCAGGGCATTCTGCTGGCCAAGGGGAAAGCTTCCCTTTCACAGTGTACCGGCCTTCCTCTCCTGCCTCTGTCAGGTTTCTTTTCTCCTCTCACATTCGAGCATTCCTGTTTGTACCTCTCTGCTCCCATTCTTGCTTCCCTCGCAGTGAGTGGTTTTTCCTCTGTCTCTTACACAACTTGCACACTTAAGTCTGGTTTCAGTGGATTATTTGGGTTCTTTTGCATTGGTTTTATTCTGTTGCCATTACCAAGAATATGATGGCCACGAAGTGAAGACCTACACTTTAAGATGGAGAGGAGTTCACACCTAAGCCACTGCTAGGTGGGAAATGAAAGATGAACTTCCTGAGTTAGAAAGATCTTTCAGGAAGGTATTTTTGACACAATGTGAAACAAAACACACTACCCCCGGAAAAAGAGAAAGGGAAGAACAAAGGCTGGAGGTTGTATTTAGCAGGCCCACAGCAATAAAATAAAGGCAATTATTCTGCTACCCCAGCACTGCCACAGATACTGAACTTCCTAGCAGCTTATTTTTCTCTTGAAGGATACATTTAGTCCCAGAATGCTGGAAGAGCACTGAACCACAGAGTTTCTGCTTTCTGTTCACCTGATGAGCTTCTTGTGACGAATTATTTCCATTTAATTTAGATCATATGCAGTGGAGCAGGAAAATATGATCTGTGAATGTTAATAAATGAGGAAAAGTTTTGGAAAATATTAAAAATTCTACTATTAGGAAGTGCTGAAAGCTGGATTTCTCAGAGAAAGTTCTTTCATGTATTCTGGCTCCCTAACGAAGGCTAAAGGGCATGGTCTTCATTAAAACAGATTCTCACCTGAGGAGCTACCTCAGGAAATAAGTGATGAGCATGAAAATAGATACATGCTTAAAGGCTATTTCCCCAAAGTGTGAGAGCATCTCTCAACATATTAATTTCCACATTATGGAAAATCTTTCTCTGAAGAGCCTTCTGAGAATAGAAGTCCTCACAAGGGCCCACTAGCATAAGAGCATATCATACAAGGAAAATGGATGTCAAGGATTCATTTAACTGTTCCAGAAACTCTTGATTAATCTGAGACTCAGTTCTCTTTCCAGTTTATGATCCTTTTGTTCTCTCTCCAACTTCTTTATCTTTCTTCTTTCCCACTTGTTTCTCTCCTGATCTTATAGGGAAGGGGAAGGAATCACTTCTAGCAATAAATATAAACAGTTTCAAAAGTTACAAAAAGCGTAGCTATAAGGAGTAGAAACTCCCTTGTGAGTCTCAAGACATGTGTTGAACCAGCCATTGCGTGTGGCAGACATTTTCCAGCAGTTCCTGTGGCATGTGAAGTTGTCCTTGTATTAGGTTCTCTCTTAAGGAATGCTTGTGTTGAAAATCAATCCAGAAGTGGTGAAACAGGATTTCGAGGGCCAAAACTTCCACTAGAGTTCTACCAAGATAAACAAGTTCAGAAATTGTCTTGAGTATTTTCAGCACAAATATACCCAAAAAGGCAACATACCCCCCCATGAAAGCTGAACCCATATCTTGCATGCACAGTACTGAGAACCACGTGAAATACTGTGCTGATACCACACTTCAGAAACACAGGAAAGGAAAAAAACAGTTTTCCTGCAGTAAACAGCTTTTCCAGTTGGAAAAATATTCCCATTCTCCTGTTGTTACACTGGAGACGCCTACATTGCAGCGTATTTTCATTATAGCCTTTAATAAAGATCAGACACTGTTTGTAACACCCAGACTTTCTGTCCCGCTGCAGCCGCCTGAAGAGCAACGTTGATGGGAAGTTCTTGGTGGATGGAGTCCCCTTCAGCTGCTGCAACCCAAGCTCCCCACGGCCCTGTATCCAGTACCAGCTGACAAACAACAGCGCTCACTACAACTATGATTTTCTGACCGAGGAGCTCAATATCTGGGTGAGGGGGTGCAGAGAGGCCCTGCTGGAGTACTACACGGTCATTATGAGATCCATTGGTATTACAGCATTGCTTATTTGGTTCTTTGAGGTAAGTCTTACAAAAACACTCCTGTCAGAGGAGTTAAGAGTCTTCCTGCTAACTACATAATAACTACAAATAACTACAGTGTAACATATGAAGAGTGCCTCAGTATCCAATAGAAAATCCACTTCAACAATGTTGCAGGGTTTCCTTCAGTGCAGACAGCTTCCCAGAGCAGAAGCAAATCTCACTCAATATAAGAACTGTTAGAAATGGTGTATATAAGCCTGCATGTTTGCAGAGCTTTTTTAGTAGACTATGGCATATTTCCTTCCCTGAAGCATTTATTGGATCAATTACAGGATGATGCATGCAGTGACAACTGCATGGAAATGAGGTCTGAAGACTGTTTTAAGTCAGTTTTAACAAAGAATATATAAAAATGTGAGCAGGTCTTCAGCCAAATACATTGACTTCATAGGAAAAAATTCAGCATAGGTACTACTATCTCAAAGCCTCCTTTTCACATTCCATAGTCTCACCACATGGCCAGTACTTGTGAACATGGCATACGTTTTTAGATGTGGATTAGACTGCTTATTATACAATCAAAATAAGCATTTCACAGGCAAGCACATACACCTGTGAAGACACATTCTTTGTAGCGGCTGTAAACTGAATGTTGTCATCCACAGGTAAAGGACTCCACGATAACATAGGCTGAAATATGGTTTTTTGCCCTTTTAAGTTTTCATTTTCTGATTATTGCCATATTGCATGAATATTAGCACTGTAATTAAAATAGTTCCCAACAGCCCCCCAGCAATACTAGATGTGGTGGTGGTGCCAGAAATGACAGGCCTTTGGCAGCACCTTGAGAAATCTGGGAGCTGGCCTCTCTGCTCCCTTAAACATTGGCACACGGACACCATTATCTCAATTTCCGGAGAACTATGGAAGTGGGGCTTTTTCCCATACCTATATTTGAGCCTCTACTATAGGCCATCCTTCTTAATTTCAGTGCATTGGCATGTAGAACACATCTGGCTTCCACATGAATGATGGAACACCTTGGAGGAGATACTGATTAAATCAAAGTCAGTGGAAAAAACACATCCACTAAAATTAACACACTACAATCTATTTTTTTTTTCCCCCATGGTGACCGATAGTTCCATTAACTGATCATCCATTCTACAGCAATTAGTTATAGTCTCTGAGGCTGCAGTGTTCCTGAGTAATTCTGGGTATTGATGTGCCAATAACATCCAAGTGGGAATGATACCTGATGGACAGAAAAAAGAATCAATCACTCTCTCCCTGGTATTTTTCCTTCTACAAAAATGCAATTAATTGGGAGAGTGGTTTGATACACTGCTGGGGTAAGGAATTTGTCTGCTTTATTCAATATTATTTATTAAGCCTGTAAATACACAAGTCAGCTGACTTGGTGGTAGGATTGAGGCTGTAATTTAAACTTGTTTAACTATTAACTGTTTCTTACAGCTCTCCGTCCTTATTGGTGTGCGGTACCTACAAACAGCAATGAAGAATGTCCTCCTGCTAGGAGATCTGGAGGGCGAGTCAGATGGTTGGTTACTAGAAAACAGCTTTGTGGAAACTGCCAAATACAACATCAATATCATCAAGAACCTTGGCAAAGCCAACCAGATCTCCACTGTCTCAGGCATGAATGACCCCAACATCGATGTTCAAAACACAAACTGTGACAAAACCAATGTTACAACAAAATCTATCCCAGCAGCTAGCTAGGCAAGTCTTCAAAGAAACAATATCACAAGTGTAGCTTTGACACATCTGACATGTAATGTCAGTGACCAGGATGCCCTGTGACTATAGTTCATCATTCACAGTACACAGGAAAAACATACTAATACAGAATAGAGGAGAAGAGACCAATATTCACTTGTTACTGTTGTGACTAATAGTGTTTGAATATCATTTTGGACTCCCTGCATATAATCAAATACAAAGAAGTTCTATCACTGGGATATTCAAAGCAGAATTGCTTTTGAAATGGCTCAAAAGTCACAGTAACAATTCCTTTGTCTAAATAATGTTGTTTTCTATAACAAATAGAATAAGCAAGAATTATGTTAGAATAAATATAAATAATGTAAATAAAGTGTGTGATGTAAAAACCTGTACTGGACTTCAAGCAAGCTGTATGATCAGAATGTTGAGTGCAGTTGCTTCACTGCTTAGAATTTTAGGCCTATACCCAAGTATGTTAAAAATAAAAATGGGCAGATGGGGTCTGTCTGCAGTATTAGTCTGTAGAGGATATTTTGCAAAAGGCATGTAAGGGGCAAGACCGCTAGAAAATAGCTTTTTCCCTGACAAAGCCTCCTAACTTCCAGGAAACAGAGAAATCTGGGGCTTGGTATGACAAATTTGTATCGCTGTGTTTCAATAAATCTCACTGGACACTTTTCTATAAGTTGGCATGGGGTTTTTTTAAACCCATTCATGGTTTTGATGTGAAGCTTACTGTGTTTCGGACATTTTCCTCAACCCCCACACAGCTCATTTACTTTTATGTGAAGAGACCACGTTTAACCATTAGAGACTAGTTAATATTTGGCAAGTTAACCTTTGTGTCTCAGCCAGCTGCCAAGGACTGCAGTGGTGGGTACCAATGTGATCACTTGTGAACTTCATTGAGTGTCAGCGTACATCTCACAGGGGAACCGTCATCGTCTTGACTACTGCCAGGCATTACTTAATCATCAGACTGCTTCTTCCTATCCTGTATAGGCATCCAGAGTCCCCATCAATACAGATGCACTACAGAAAAGATGCCAGCTCACTTCATAGCAATCAGGATACAATTTACTTATTTAAATAAATACTGTCTTTGCTTTGTTTGTGTTAGTTTCCTCAGACAGTGCAAGGGCTCCCTACATACCCAGCCTGCTTTACAGCACCTGTCACAACAGTTTGGGTTTTCTGGAGTATTTAACACCACAGCCACTGGACCAAGGAAACAAACTCAGGTAGCAGCACACTCCATCTTTAACTCCCTGTAATTTATAAAGACAAAGATGGCATTAGCAAGCCAAGCCTTTAAGCCGGAGCATCTGCTCAGATACAGAAATAAATACGATTTGGGGGACACATCTTATCCTAGTTGTTATTAATGCTTAATCCAGCCAGAATTAATAACAATACATTTGTAATAACAGCAACTTCCAGAGTAAGGAACTCACCTAAGGATAAAAAACTATCTTCTTCGTGAAGTCCTTTATGAAAAAATCCCTGAAACCTTTTAACATTCAGTTTCTGGTGAAAGCACTAGGGCAGTCCCTGGTGAAATTGCAGTTACGATGCTCTTCCTTTAAAGCTTTCTGCTTACCACTGAAAACCCTTGCTCTATACTGATCATAAAGAAAAAATAAGAAATATACAAATAGAGCACATTTAGCATTTCATACTTAAAAATGAGCACAACTAAGCTTTCCTCAGAAGCTAGAAACCTCCCTTCTGCAAACTGTTTTTGGGGCTTTAACTGCAATAATACAATCACACAGTTCTCTACAACACAGGAATCACGATATTTAAAATCTCACAAGTCATTTGGCTCATGCGCTTTGTACCAGCTCAGGCTCTACCCCTGGCATTCAGTACTTTAGCAAAGAACCACAAAGGTGCACAGCTGATGGAACCTGGGTGAAGCCCTTCTTCATGAAGAGACCATCACTTAGATGGATGATCTTGTCCTGCCCCTGGATGTCAGTTAACTGAGGCAGACTGCCTGGAATATGTAAATCAAATTGCTCAATGAAGTTCTGTGTAAGTCCAAATTGGCAAAATCAGTATGCCTGGATCATGAGCAGTATCGTGAGATTGAGATACACTGGGTTTGCCACTTGTAGTAAAGGTTAGCATGATTCACAGAGAAAAATGGGATGAAAAGATTGGAGTCTTTTTATCATCTGGAGTGATTACTCCTCAGGCTGCCATGGTATGGTCAGGATAACCTTCAAGTGGAAACCCTGGAACATTGGGATTACCTCTCTCCAAGTACCAGACGGTGTCTCAATTCTTGTACACAAAGAGGCTAGTATTACTTTTTGGGCACTACTAAGAGGAAAGAGACAGAAGGTTCTTCAGTCTGATGAGTAAGTTTAACCACTTAATACTTGAAATGATCATGAAATCCACAGTCTCCACCACCTGCTTTGCCACATTTCGCTGAGGTTCATCCACTCAAGCACAAAGCCTAGAAACACCCTAAAATTAACTCTGATAGCTTCCGAGTTGTTTGACAACCTATAATTAAGCAGCCCAAACTATACTCCTTTTTGATACAGATCTCATGAACAACAGTCAGAAATAAAAATGAAATTTAGGTCCAGTTTTAATATTTTATGCTTAACTTGATACCTGGTCTCCTCTTACTCACCATTACACAAAATAATGTATATAATCCCTTTGAATTTTAGCCTGCTCTCCTTCAACACACATTTCCTTCAGACAGCTTCTTTTCCATGTGCGCTTTCAATCATACAGAATGTAAGTTTAGAGAATGCAGCTAGGATTAGAAATAGCTGGGTTTGAGAGACTTCTACAGAACTGGATTTTCATTATTATCCATTTGTTTTCTGTATCAAACCCCAAATTTAGCACACCTGCAATATACAGACAAAAACAAATAAAAGACATTGTGCCACAGAAATGAAACGACTTTCAGTTTTAAAGAAAGTCTCTTTGAAGATGCTGTCAAATAATACGTTAAAAGAGTCCAATTAACAAACAGATACTGTATCGCAGATGTGACTAGTTTACAGTGGATACAATTCAAGGATGTTGTTCTAGAAAATAAAGTGGATTTCAATCATAAAGCAAAGCATTTAGAGTCTTCCTCTTCATAGTTTTGTATATTTATACACTGCACCTTGAGATTTTCACTATGCAAGAAATAGTGCTGTGGATTCCTTCCTTCCCCCTTTTGTTTTCTCCCCATTGAATGGGCTTCTTGTTCTAATGTTCTTAATGACATTTTTGCTTTATATTTTAATCTACCTTTAACTTTCACCTTTTCAGGAGGTGGTTCTTAAAAAAACATTTACTAGGAATAAGCAGAGAGTAACACCATCAACACCCATACTCTGTAAGCTTCAAGGTGCCCAAAGCTAGAACAAAGTAGCAAGAAAAGCAATGACTGCCAGCAGCTTGGAACATTGACATTTGATGTTTCTATGTCAAGGACTTCTTGGCTGTTTGCTCATCTCTGTAATAAAACTGAAGTATCATATAGCACATTAGACCAGCACCATAAAATAGCCCTTCCTAGAGGTTAAGTATCTGACAGACAATAAAATATATCCAGTTCTCCTTTGAGAAGCTACAAAACCAGAATCACTCAACTGATCAGTGTAAGGACATCTGAATATTAAATTCTGTACTTAAGATTTCATTTACAAATTGAGGTAGACAATGCAGGAATTTACATCTGTAAAATGCTAGGACACCTTTCAAGGGGAATATTCCCTTAAATAAGTAAAAGCATGCCACCATTACCAATTGGTTCACTGATAACACAGATCATAGGATAATTGGTATTGTTTACCAATCATTTACTAACTCTGCTCCTTTTCCATATTGACAGATGCTGCTATAATGCTCTTGCAAAATGAACTGTGAAGTGTCAATGCGCCTCCAAATAAAAGTTGAATGATCTGTGAGAAGTTACTTTATTTCCTGTTTTTAAATATACATATACAAGATATTTTATTTCAAAAGCACAAGAACATTATACAAGTTTCAAATTTACATTTTTGCAATTAAAGATACCAATATGTGCATTATAAAATAACTTCTCCTGTCAGCTTGGATGGAACGGAAATCAGTGGCATAATCGTCTTGCGATCACTAAATACAGATTATACTCACAGTGAACAAAACTGCATAGTAATTTATGAAATGAAAGATGACCAAGCTAGTCAGTGAATGATACGGGAGCCCATCTGCTAAATCAGTATGTGCAAACGTACAAAAAGATGCAACATTCCTCTCCCATTTCTTCAGCTACAGAGAGATTTCCAGAGCTTCAACCCTAGCTCACCTGCTCAGCCCAGCTCCTGTCCTTCTATACTACAGTTCAGACAGAAAACAAAATAAAAGTGATCTCAATGCATATTCGATAACGGAATTGTTGTACTAGTGAAGTGCAAGGTAACTGAAAGTTGTTGATAAATGAATACGTAAATATCAGAGGGAAACAGTAAGAACAGTTTTGGTATCAATGAGGCACACATTTGCTAGTCTTAATCTGATATTTTTGTTGGTAAGAAGCATTTTGATGTCCTTGGAAACCACCAGTGAATGTGAGTTTTCATGGCAACTGTTGTTCTAAATTCAGAATGTATTTCAATAGGTTTTAGATTGACAGAATTAATGTTTGTCTTTAAAGAGTTTCATATTCATGTTTAAAAACTGAAGGAATCAAAATAAGGATAATGGTCTTAACTGAATACCCAAGAAACAGAATACCCCAAAAATATACCAAAGCCAACAATTTATATCACCAGGGAAGGATTACAGCAGAAGTTATAAAAAAGTCTTTGAAATCAGAACAATATTTGAGTTCAGTGGTATTCCATGTTCAGATGTTATGGTGCTGCTCAGTGCACTCCTACATACTCTAAGAACTTTAAAAAAAGTAGAACAATGACACTGAAATCGAAACCACTATTTGTGATTCTACTCTCTCTCATACAATCAGCAGAAAAACAAACAAAAAGAAATCATACACCACCACGCTCTCAAGACCTTAATGACATTAATTTGAAAACCTCCCCTTGGAAGCCTTATTAAAATGACACAGAAGAACCCAAATGGCAAAAGGTGGAGAAATTTAGAGTGCTGACAACTTCAAACTGCCATGCAGAAACAGGGTTTTCTGGGAAGGCATTTTTACCCATCACATTACAAGTTCTCTCACTTATATTATGGCTGAAATCCAGAAAACAGAACAACAAACATTTAGAAATGAAGCACAGTCACCTATCATTGAGAGAGAGTTCAATCACAATGTGCTATTAACTACTGAAGGATAAAGAAACCAACATAGCCACCTTCCCCCTTCCCTCTTCTGCTCTAACTGGCACTGAACATGCTCCCCAAAACACATGGGTTCATTTATGTAGGCAGGGCTCCAAACAATAGTGACAGAGGATGAAGAGTGGAAAATTCCTCAAATATGGGCAAACAAACTTATTTCTGATTCTAAACTTACTACTTTTTGGGCCTTGATTTTAGTCCAGTGATAGGTTTGAAGGTTGTCTACTTCACTGAAGTCTCTGGCTCTTGTATAACTTGCACAGCTACACAACAACTACCTAACAGCATTTTTATGTTGGGGTCTTGGAGAAAAATCTCAGAACACAAACTGTAAAAGAAGTAAACCAAAACACAACCTAGCCAAATGGTGGAGCCCTAGACTTCTTAAGATAAACAATGTTAGGAGAGAACAAATTCATTAAAGTGCAGTTCTGGCAATGCAAAAAGCACAGACTTTATTTTTTGATGCAACAAGCAAGATGGTAATTTCCCCATGCACTTTCTATCCCACACTTCTTTTAAGAGTTTATTAAGGAAAACTCTTATTAAATCCCAGGACATAGCTGGATGAAGGCTCTTTCTGTACAACTGAATAGTTGTTGCACCTGTTGCTGCAGATTACTAAAGGCCTGGCACCATTTTCACGCCCATGTTACACCACAGGCCCTGACCTATTTAAAAGCTTTACTAAGCTTTTGGAAAGAACCTAGGGAGAAAGAAAAGGAGGCTTTTTTATAGCAACACCATTCAGGTATATTCTCAAGGCATGGAAGAGACAAAAACGTGGTATGTGCCCTGAAGCAGAGCATTTGGAAAGCTTGTCCCTGTTGAAACATGTGAAACAATTACAAATCCTGAAAAAGGTGGAAATATTTCTGAACGTGGGTGTTCAGTAGTAATTGTATAATTAGGTGTTCCTTTTGGGGAAAAGAAAAAAAATAAAGCAAAACATACAATGTGAGATTTTTGTTTCAATGTGTCAGTAATACATCCAAGCTAGAGAATCCATCATGTCTGAACTACAGAATACACTTGAGAGTGTATTATTTGCTGACACCCTCCTTTCCTTTTCCAAAGCACTGCCCAAAGTAAGAGTTTTCACTAAAAATCAAGAGACTCAGAGCAGTTGCCAGTTGAATCCAAAGAAGATCTGATTTGTTTCTTGGCTCCTAGCAATCTCCTCTATGATGCAGTGTTGCTGCCATAGCAGATGGAGCTTCCGGTAACGCTCCCAACATAAATGCAAGGGATTGCCTCTTCTTCATGGAAGAAAAAAGAACACCCAATGAGCATATCAGAATAGCAACTGAGAAACTGTTCTATTCACAGTGTAACATTAAAACTCTTAACCATAGCTAGAATATATGAAATACTTGTATGAACACCCAATTCCAACAAGTCTCCTGGGAATGAAAACAATTCAACATGCAACAAGCAGTGACCTGCGATTTCCAAGATGGCATTTCAGCAATGGCAGTTGTATATTTGTAATGAAAAGCATACAAAGTACTCTTGAGAAAAGTAAAGAAGTTTAACAGTACAAAAAAAACATGTTTTTCCACTGTGAATGAGCCATTTTTGATTGGAAACTACCATCAGAAATTTGAAGTTAAACAAGTTCACCAGGTTAAAGATACATATTACATATTTGGGTGACAGGGTTTAGTGTGAGGTGTCCCTGCCCATGGCACGGTGGTTGGAACTGGATGATCTTAAGGTCCCTTCCAACCCTAACTATTCTGATTCTACGATTACAGTGCTGTAAATAGAAGGAGGAATAATATGTTGTCTAATGGGTATAAGAAAGAAAAAGATACCAAAATGGAAGTGTAGAAAAGGAAGTCAAACATTTACTTACTTCAGTCCTGGATCTGTTTCTCCATATTCATCCAAGTAGGGAGCAGGATACAAGCAGCCCCTTGTTTTACCTTCAATGAGGACAACTTTGCATTCCCTGATTCTTAAGGGAAAAAATAGCTACATTTAAAATACAAGACAACTCCCAACAGGTTCCTAGCTTTTTGATCAGCTTATTTTAGGTCAAAGCAATGTTTTCTTCATTTTGGACAAAAAGAATCAAGTGTTTTGACAATGTTGTGAATTTTGCCTTTCAAGTCTTCCAATTTAACACATAAAATCCTGGCTGATTACTTACTTGAGAAACATACAAACTCCAGCTCCACATTGAAGAGCATGAGAAGTACAGGCTCCCAACTCCTCCCCATCAACCAGTTCCTGACAGCATGTATTCTGGGAACATAACATAGCCCCACAGAACAAACACAATACTGGATGTTTCTGTTCATCATCATAAGACCGCGGGCATCTAGAAGAAGCGTAACCAGAATGTTACTGCAGGAATTAAAGCTTTAAAATAAATGTTAACTACAGGTAGTATTTCTTAAAAAATAAAAGCCTCCAAAAAACCCAACCAACAAAAAAAACCCCTAAGACATACTATGTCATAATCATGTTTCATGCATCTGCCTCCTTTGGCTATGCTTTTACAGTGCTTGAAATACATCATCTGCAAGATACCTGCTTTGACCAGTTGGTTGGATTTGCTCAAGTCCCTTCTAACCTGAGTTATCCTATGATTCACTCTTCCTGGCATAAAACTGTGCCAACCTTCTGGGCCTGTTGTGCCCAGTGCAAAAAATAATTTTTAGGCTGATGGCCAAACCAAATGCATATTGCACTGCTGAAAAATGACCAGCAGATTAAACTATGATGGTTTCATATGCTATCCTATCCAACACTTCATTCAGTAAGCTGTTGTGTTTCAGATTTTAAACTGAAATGTGCTAGTATTGACCAGCATAACCATAACAGCGCCTTCATTTCCGTAAAATGATTGATATGTGTAGTTTTAACACCAGTTACATTAACTGCAAGAACACAGAAGTGACTAAAAGTGACAAAATACCTAGGATATCTCTCACATCTTACCTAAACTGAGAGGCTTGGTTCAGAAGGCAGCTATAGTCTTCAGGAAGCTTTATTAAGCTGTTTCTTTTCCTAGGATACCTGGGTAAGTGAGAACGACCCATTATGAGAATAATAAAGATTGAAGCAAAAAACAGAACAGACAGCTGTAAATTTCTGCTTAACTTTCAGTCCTTTCTACAAACTCATGCAATTCTAGAGCAGTTCTTCTGTCCCAGAAGCCCAAACGAAAGGCTCCACATGGGAGCTTCAGCATTTCTATAATCCAGCAAAGGTGATGAAATTAAATTCCATCAATTAGTAACCTCTATGTGTAAAGAAATTTCAAATTCCAGTTAGCTATTGTTTTATCCTAGAGTAAGCTAAATAAATTGTCTAACCATGTTGTACATTCTCTATGAAGAACCACTGAATGAGGACGTACAACCATTTAAAGAGTTCCTTTACAGAGAAACAATAAGCACTTCATTCTTTTAACAGTTTTAAGTTAAAATCAGAAGAAAAAAACAACAACAAAAATCAATCTTACCTTATTGCAATACTTTTCCCCTTCAAAGAACTTAACACCACTGGGTCAGTACACCATCTATTTCAAGAAAGCATTTGCAGATTACAATGTTTGATAATAATGTACATTTGGAATCACTAAACTAGTATGCAATAAGCAAACAGAGCACAGGTAAAGCACTGATAGTTTAGCTAAAACTTCACAAGGAGAAACAGCTATTCTTTACAGTTTTGCTTCAGGAAAAAAATTTAAGCTTGTATACAGGAGAAAAACTTACGTGGAAACAATGCCTAAATTTATCTATACGCACATGAAAACCCAGAGTTAACACAAAGCTAAATATGCAAGCAGTCTTCAACTCATTCAAGCTCTCAGAGTGGGATACAATACACATCTCTTTTTGGAACAAATCAGCTGAAAGCCACATTGTAAGAAACCATTATACACTACACTAGGAAAATATTGTTTTTATTTAATAACCATCACCCAATAGTTATTTTACAATGCATTACTGTATGTTATATGCTTGCTAAGAATGGCTAAATGTGTTTACCAAAGCAATGGCAGTTATAGGCAAGTTGCTAAACAGAGGAATTAGTATCTAAGGTATCTTTTATGTTATTTCTACAAAGAGGATGAGAAGGGAGAGAAGTGTAGCAGATGGCCAATTTAGCATGCTTCATTTAACACATTTCTCAACCACCATCAAATTTAGTCTTCCGAAATAAGGTTCTTTCAAAAAAACATATGGGAACCTGCATGATGATTTGACAACTGTTACTATTAAACATGTAGCCTCCCACTTGAAACCTCCATCTTCCGACTGGGAGCACTACAATTTGTTAGCCCTGCCTCTAGTGACTACTTTCTAACGTTCACGTATCCTTTGTGGTCTCCTGTAGACACTGTTATGTCTTTGAGTAAACATGGGAACATGTAAGAACAACTTAATAATTTGTGAAAATGTTATTAATTTACAAGTAATTATGTATACTACAAATGCAATTAATTACAGAAAAATTGTATGTAGGGAATTTAAGTCAGCTGGACTTAAAAACTGACTCAAACTTACAGTCAGTTAAGTTTCACAACAGGTCAACATGTCAACAACAGGTCAAAAACAGGTTAACATGTCAACAACAGGTGAAAATGTCCCTAAATTGTTAGAATCTAGACAACAAAATAGAGATTATTAAAAACCCAGAAAAAGCTAATGTGAGCCAGAAAATTCTGCCAAGAACCAGGAATGATAATTAATGCAACCAAGTGCTCAGTCACATTAAATATATGGAGACATGCTCCAACATAATATAGCAGAATTGTTCTCAGTTAGTGTGTGTGTCTCTTTATTCTTGCTTGTGATTTTAAATGATTAATTTGATCAATTATTTCTTTACTGCTAGACTGCAATGTCCATAATACTCAAATCGTACCTTTTAACCATTAAGCTGACTTTGACATTCATTAGCCTGTTCTGGAAATCTGGAGAAGAAACAGTACAAAGCCTCACCCTGCCAGCTATAATTTTCCATGTTCTCATTTTATAGCTCATCCAATCAACATTTTTTTCTGTAGACAGACTAAAAATAGGCTAATGAAGTCAGTGTTATACCACACAGGCAAAGGTTTATGGTAAATCTGAACTGCTTTCAGACATTCATTATACCTCAGCACAACAAATGTTTAGAAATCTAAGAATTTAAGCTCAATCATTTGTAAACAAAATTTGATATGGAATTCCCATAGAGGGCCATCATAAACGTGGCCTGCCCAGTCTCAATTAGTACCTTTGAAGCAGTGGATTTACTGTGTCCCGGTATTCCTGGAAGAGCAGAAACAAGTTGGTAGGTAGAGAGAGGTAACTACAAAGTGCCTTGAACTGCCCTTCTTCAGAAACTGCAAAAGAAAAAGAAAACATGAGCAACTGTTAAGGTGCTTCATACCACTGCTGAATAATGCAGTCAAAACTAGAAATATCCTGGTCCCTTTTCCACTAAATAATACCTACCTTACAGCCTGAGCACAGCTCTTTGCTTGGATGTAATTCCCCTGACTTAATGAGAGGTATCATAATTTGCATTTGCTTTAGGTTTAAACTTAAAAGTTACTTAGCAATGTATGTCAAGTCATGAATAAGCCACTGTAATAACAGAATTCCTTGTTAAAATTATTTCATAATATGTAATGTGTTAGTGCAATAGATTTCTGTAGTAACCACAGTTTAGCTTTTCACTATCTTCTCTGCCTGCAATGATACTAAATTCTGCTACGATCAAGTCACTGCTAGCACACTACATAAAGCTGGGCTAATTTAATAGTTTGCTGGGCTAGAGAAAATGGCATTGCTGACTCATCAGGATGACTCCTCCCTATAGAATCAAAGTTGCCAACTAATGGTAAGGACAATAGCATATCCCAACAAGCAGAAATTTTAGGTCCTAATTAAACTCAAACTTAGTTCAGAGTTTATATAAATTAATTTAATATGCCATATTTTGTCTCAGTTGCTGATAGCAGTTTTGATTCTCCTTTCCAAATAGTTGATTATTCTGTGTTTCACTGCATTTTGACAAAAGACAAAATATTTGGGTTTGGGTTTAGTATCTGTAATGTGTTACAATCTTTCAAGGTAGAGGATTAAGTTTTATAATGTGTTTTATCCCTACTTGGTTGTGCTTTGCTGATTTGTCTTTAAGATTTACCAACATTGGCAATTGCACAAATAAGTTTGTTGTTGTTGCTGTTCAAGATATACGCCACACTGTTTCTCAGGTGATGTAATCTAAGCCCCTAGAATTATTCTTAAATCACAGAATCTTTGTATCCACAATTACTTACTATCAATACACCACTGAGAATTTGCATATTTTCACATAACTTTTCCATGCAAAGAAGGCAGAGACAACTCAGCTTCTCAAGCCTGCCCCTTCATACAAATTAGTATTTCCGCTTCTTTCCAAATCTTACTATAATGCATTAACTGTTAAGTTAATGTGAACATTTTAAAATACCATTCTTCCAAGAAAACAGTAAACAAAGCCAACATACAGATACAGTTGCTTTCTCATATTTACCTTGTAGCAGTTCCTCCGGTGGAGAAACTCCCAGCAAATAATGGAAAAATAAAGCAGCAGAACGAAGGTAAGGCATGATGCCTTTTTTAACACAATCCCACACAAGCCAGCCTGGAATATCCTCACCGAAGCAACTGCAAAACACAAATGAGAAATAGCTGCAGTAGCTCATAGTGCAAATCCTTCTAGCACTTTCATGCTGCGGCTAGCATTGCTAGGATGGCAGCTGTGTAGGAGCAACAATGATGTACCCCAAATTCTGTGAAATGCAGCCCCCAGCACCTAACTTCCAACTTCCCCTTTGCCTAACAAATATGTAGAACACTTAAATTAAGCTTCCAAATTAACTTACATTTATCAGAATTATAAAAGAAATAAACAGCCAATACACAGACATTATACCCAGGTAACTCAAGATGGCCTAATTTAAACTGGGCAATACCATATCACACAGGGCAACTGATTCTTAAAATGGTTGGGTTTGTGACAGAAAGCCAGCAGATTTCTGAAACAGTGGAAGTTTTTCATTCAGTGTTTTGAACACAACTCAAAAATGAGAAAACAAACAAGTAAACATACATAAATACTCTTCAAGAACAACAAAACCAACCAAATTAAAAAATTAATACTTTATACTTCATTATGGAAGTCACAATATTAACACTCAGATCATTTAAAATAAAGCTATACTAATCCAAATTTGACAAAAAAAGTACTGGTGTGATATTCATCACAGTAATTATTCTTGTAGTTTGTGTGATATGAGCATCTAGTCTTAATTTCATAGTAAATTTAACTTAGTATATCCCTGTTTTCTAAAAATCTGACACTTAATCAAATTCATATTAATGTGAATAGGATGTTCACACACATGTTGACCAGGACTTGCTGAGGAACAACCTGTAAAGCTAGATTATAACATCACAGACCACTGCAAAATTATTATGCTGTTTAAGCACACATAGGTCAGAGTTAGGAGATGACAATGCATGCATAGTAATTAAACCACTAAAAATTTCAGAGCTGGGTTGCCTAAACTTTGGTATTTAATACTGTAGGCACATCACTACAGGGACCTGATTTTTCAAAACACACAGCACTTACGATTCTAAGCTTATGCCCCAGAAAAATTAGTCCTATTTTATAAATACCAAATTTTCAACATTTAGAAATTTAGATTTAAAACTTTTAGACAAGTGGGTAGCATTGTCAATCCTTCAGAAACATACCTTTGCAACTAGCCTTGGTGATGATAAATCAAAGCAGAATTTCTAAAGGGTGAATCTATATTTTCAGTTTATTTCACACACAGATACTGAAGTACTATAGAGTTTGCAGCTATACCCATTACAATAAAGTCTGAAAATATGGTGTGCTAATGCTCAAAAAAATAAGCAACTGTGTTTAGCATTACATTTCTGCCCCTTTTACAGCAGAACTATTTCCTTTTTTCTGGCTTCTATTTGCAATTGAGAGACCTTTAAAAAACCCAAATAACCAAGGCAAAGAAAAAAGAACTACTAATGTTAGTTGCGTTACTCTCCAGAATGGATGCAGGTATTTTTTCATCCTTAGACTAAGAATTCACTCTGTTGTCCACACAATGTAGCTATTTTAACTAAAAGCATTCCTTTCACCAGTTTCCTTTTCTCATTCCTTTCACCAGTTTCCTTTTTCTCAGTGTACAGGATTATGAGAAGGAAGCACAAGGAGTTGTGCTAACTCCTTGTAAGAAATGAGTAAGTTGTTTCCTGTTTTCTGTGTTGTTCAGGTCTAAGCCTATGGATTACTATCCCTGTGGATTGCCATCTTTCTAAAAAAAACACAATGCTACAATGGAACTGCTACTTACCCACTGGTGTACTGGCAAACCTCTCTACAGAAAGACTCTGCAGATCGTGCCTCCTCACTGTTGTCAGATGACTGAGCACTAGGGGATTCTGCACAGAGAAACATTCATTCCACTGTAAATGTGTCACAAATGAAGTGCATTTATTTTTTTTTTTTAATTGCATTACAGAAGTATTTCCACTTTATTTTGCTTAATTCTTTCCTATTTGCTCTTTCTAACCTGACAAATGTTCTCCTAAAACTGCATGCTAAAAAGAATCACCATGAACACCACCTCATTGCTCATCCTCACATAACCTTTCCCTTGAACTTCTGAAATTACTGTCCTATATAACTTCTTCTTAATTCTCATCATAGTGAAGAAAAAGGAAAGTAATATCTAGGAAGCCCGTACATTACTGACAGCTTTTAACAATAGTATGAAATACAGAGAAAAGTGAAATTCTATCAGTTCATAGGATTTTGTATTCCAGCTCTGGGTATTTATTAGTTGAAGGGTAAAGAAAAGTTAATTTCCCAAAACTGTCACTGCATAGCCCAGAGTCCTGCTGCTAGGCAGAGGTTTGCCTCTCCTACAGGAAGTGAAAAGGGGGAAGTTACAACTCTCGAATATCTTGACTTGAGCAAGTACTGATACATCAGTAAGTATTTTGCTTTCTTAGGTTAAGCACACAAGAAGTGACTTCATAAAATGCTCTAAAAATTAAAATAATGCTATTTATTTTTTACTAGAAAACACTTATTACTACCTAGCACTGTCATTTATTATAAGGAAGACACTGAGTCCATCATTTTTAAGGAATTGTACAAAAATGCCAGAATAATCTAACTCAAACACACCTCTACCTGTTGCCGAAGAGATGACGATTTGTGTTATGTGTGCCAGTGTTGTCAGATGGAAGAGGTAGAGGTGGTTATAGGCTGAACTAATTGATGAAGGTTGCAGGTCTATGGCATCCTCCCAGTATAAAGATGGAAAAGATAACACAATTGCCACCTACAGTGAAATGGAGGGTGCAAATATTACAGTAACAGAAATTTGGTAATAGCTACACGGGTAATAGAAATTACTGCTATACATATATATTTAATTTCTGTACTCAATTTATATATGTTTATTTATCTTGCTAGTTTTAACTCAAACTGTAGAAAAACTCATAGAAAAATATTATCTGTGCTCTTCCAGCATGTAGAAAACTCAGGGTTTTTTTAACAGTAGAAGAAACTATAATACAGATTTGTATTAGGATCAGAAAGAAGAGACTAAGAACAGTACAGAAGGTAATCGCAGTAAATGTGAAGATATGAGGCCTATTGAGACAAAGGGAAAGTGTGGGAAACAAGCTGAATGGGTGCATTTCTCAGGGTTTGGGTTTTTTTTCAAGGTTTGATAGCAATGGAGATGGTAAAAAGATGAAAGATTGCAAGCATAAAATTGAACAGAAATGACACAGCACAGACTCAAAAACTAGAAGAACAGCAAAACTAAAAGTAAACACTCATATATAGCAGCCATATGTAATCGTTTGTTTGTATGCAGTACTCACATATAACCATTAGACTCAGCAACTGAATAGTTAATGCTGGACTACCTACAGGTAATCCATGCTTAAGAAAAGTATTAATATGAAGAATAAAATGAAGCTGCTTACCAAAAGGTGGAACATATCTACTTCTAAGAGGGATGGAGTGTCCTCTGCTTTAAAGTTTGGTAGAAGAACTGCAAAGCAAAGATAGCAATTATGCATTTGATACGTATTTTCTTCTTTTGGATTGAACTGCAATATCAGAATGTGATTTTTCCGTGTTTTCATCCAAAAATGTCCAACTCTCTTAACTAAGGAAGTATCTAACTGCTTACATCACTGCATGCCCAACCAACCGACAATTTTAATAACTATATCTTAAAAATTCTGAGATAAAAATCTTTATTTCAGAGGAGGGCCACGAGGGTGATCAGGGGACTGGAGCATCTCCCATATGAGGACAGGCTGAGAAAGCTGGGGCTGTTCAGCCTGGAGAAGAGAAGGCTGCGTGGAGACCTCATAGCAGCCTTCCAGTA
>JBCJKH010068088.1:0-24298 GCA_039877255.1 Loriculus beryllinus | reverse complement strand
GTTTAGTGTGAGGTGTCCCTGCCCGTGGCAGGGGGGTTGGAACTAGATGATCTTAAGGTCCTTTCCAACCCTAACTACTCAACAATTCAATGATTCTATGATTACTTCATGTTATAGATCATGTTCCCATTACTATACACCAAGACAGTATTTACCTTCTTCACAGTAAAATCCTGTTAGCTTATGTTCTGTCCATGATTCCCTTTTACTTTTCTCCTTCAGTCCTTTAATACAGTACTGTTGCTTAGCCTTAGTCTTAAGTGCTGTAGGTAATTTTTCCACCTGTAAATGTAATGTCATAGATATTCTTATGTCCTGTTTTCTGAATCACTAATTTATCAGTATGTCAGTGAGATAAAACACTATCCTCCAGCCCACCTGCAACCCCTGCTTGCATGACATCACCTGAAAATATTTTAAATATATCTTCAAGACAAGAAAAAGTAGTGTTTGTCAAGAAAGTTTCTTAGGGGACGGTCATATTTGAAATGGACATTGCTGAGCACAGTATAAAACCTAACTCCCTATAGACAGACTGAGACTTCAGAGATTTGCAAGTGAATAAAGTGCAAGCAGGGAATTATTGCTTTTGTAAGCTTGTTAATTCTAAAACCATGTAGGTCTTTGAGATAGCAGGCAAAGGAAATTATGTGATCAAATGTACTTTCCCGTAGAAATCTTTTCTATATTTATGTGAGTGTTTACTTTCATTCCCCAGAAGATACAAAATAAAAAGGGTTTTGTGCATCTGGTCTTATTGTATAAATGATGGAGAGCCTTGAGCAACTGTCATCAACCTTTGGTGTCAGGAAGATGAAGTCTGTATTCCGATGCATGTGCAGGAGAACGTAGAGCAAAAGGTATGCTCCCCTAAAGTGTGAATCAAAGTTGCGAGCACCGAAAACCTGCATTTAGATTTTGTTCAGGTTTCTGGGTCTTTATTTTCCACAACCTAGTTATCTCTCAAAAGTCACAGTGACATAATGATTTGGAAAGCAAACTGCTTTAATTAATAAAAAATTAATAATTTTTTACCTAAATCAACAGGATATGCTTACATGGCTACACAATTGCAGAAACAGTAGATCTCTCTTTTTAAAATAAAAACTGATTAGAAGACCTGCTATTGTGTACTCTACTTGGATTTTTCTTGGAAGTACAACAGTTGATATAATGGATAATTAAAGTCCTGTTCCGTACTTACTTCAACAATAAAAATTAATATTACCAAAATAAAAATTAGGCATAATTGCTTTTATATTTGGCTTATATTTTTCTTCACTCCATATGAGTATTCCTGGTGACTTATATACTTACGGGATTGGGCATGTTGAGCTGTACCACACCTTAGATTAATTTTGTAACAGTCTTTATGGTGTGTGTTGGGAGGGAGAATGAATGAAAACAAGCTTCCCTGTCAGCGTGTAGTACACTCAAGTTTTTCAGCCAAAACACTCAGATGACACCAAAGACTCACACCAAAAACATTACAGAACCCAATGTTGCAGGGAATTTAATCTTTCATCTGTCGCTAACACAAGGCAATCCAAGTTTAATGAAGCTATATTCAGAGGTATATCAAGCAGAGACAGTAAAACTGGGCTACAGCTTCCTCTGAAGGCAAGCATTCCCCTCCCCTAAACATTAAATGAACATGTTCTCTGTGCCATCCTTATTACCACCATTCTGAATCTACCTTAAGCAATATGGAAGTAAAGGAGAAAAAGCTGCAGGCTACTGCATTCACACTGTATTTAAGTAACTGGCCTTTCTGGGACATCAACTAAGCAGCACTTGACAAGAAGAGGAAGGGAAAACAAAGGATTAAAAAAAAAAATGTATATCTGAGGAAGAGATACGAAAGGTATTTGTACATCACCCAGTAACTCAGAGGAGTGGGGGCCTCCTGGCACATTCAACATTATTAATGGTTTACAACCTACAGGGACACTGTTAAACTACCAGAGAAAAAGGCTCCTTCAATAACACATATTTCTGATAGCCTTATGCATGAGTAATAATTCAAATTCTTGAAACAATACTGCTTCTCCTGAGGATATCTTCTAATTTCTTTGGGGAAAAATTACAGGTAACTGAAGACACATATATAGAGTTAACTGATGAGAGTAGGACCAAGTCCAAGGGCCCTTGATCCCTCTACTGCATTAACAAAGTTTTTCCATACAGAAGCATTACAGAATTTCTGTTTCCAATCCAAGGCTATCAATAGATATTTAATATTTTGAGCAATCACTTAGAAAATATATCATACACCCGTTTTTTCTAACATATATGGTATGGTATCAACATTTTACTTCTTGTTCTCCAATCTTCTCTATTTCTGTTCTATCTCAAGCCACATATTACGCTATTAATATGAAAAAAACCCCACAGTTCCGAAAGAAGCAAACTACTCCCGTGCTCCTTGGCAAACTGCACCTCCAAACCTGCCATTGCTTGCAACTGTGAGTTTACCTAATGTCAGACTGCAACATTTTAAGATTGATTCAGCTATTTTCTGAAAAGCACATTACTGGGTAAGACAGTGTAAACCAGACAAAGCCACCAGTCACTCAAACGTTTCAGGAGGCTTATTAAGTAAAATCTAACTTCACAGTCATGTAAGCAGCAAAGATCCTTATAACGAACGGGCAGAACACACTACAGCAGATCAGGAATTATAAAACTAAATTAGAAGCCCAAATCTCATTTGCTATAAAAACAAATGGCTCTTAGCTCCTGAAAAGGAAGTTGCTAAGATAATGCCATGAATCACCCTTCTGCAGTCAATTTCTGATGCTTAATCCTTCCTATATTTCTATTAGTTAATTATACATGCATCATACGCTTTAGAATTTTATGAAAAAGAGGGTATGATTAACATCTTATCTTACAGCTTTATGAAGTTAAATTACTCAAAACTGCTCTTCCCCAAAGAGGGGACATCTAGGTAAGAGTTAAAATTGCATGGCACATTTCAAGAAAGGCTAGGGAATGTATTAACTTCTTTCTCTTAAATTAACACATTCCAAGTTGTATGCCAGTGATAACTCTACCTGAGTTTGACGAGAACAGATACTGCTGTGACTTGCTAGAGCACCATGCATTACATACACACACAGCATCTCTGCTTGTCATTTTATCTTTATGCCCACTGTACTGGGCCTGGTCAAGATGGTGTTAAATGACCTTCTCACCAGCTCTTACAATGCTGTGTTTTACATCTGTGACAAAACCCAAACAGACAACACCCTGTTTTAGCCTTCTCTGTTTCTCTGTGTTCTGCCCCCCAGAGATTAAGAAGTTGGTAGGGGACACAACCAAGTCCGCAAACTAACTGAAGAGATACTCCATGTCATATGTCATGCTCAGCAATAAAACTGAGAGGAGGGAGCGCTTCATCTGTCACTCAAATGGAATAAGCAGTGCTCTCTGAACAGAACAACTTGAATTTCAGATAAAACTGATGTAAGGCTCTCAGCGGCCCAGTTTGTAGCGGAGAGACAAGAGTTAATTTACTGTTGTGTCAATACAGTTGGTGAACCTGTATGACAGTGCTAGTGCGTAAATTGTATCTGCCACTGCACTTCTTTTTCTGAAGTGTTGCAATATTGATCAGGAAAGAGAAACAAATATTTTTGCATTGAACATCAAAGTCAACAGAACAAAACCTGGGTCTGAGGCTGAGTATTTTGTATAAACAAGCCCTGCTTTTTTCTAGACAGCACCTTCTCTCACCTTTATGAACTGCAAAAACCTTGAGATTTCGCCTTTTCTTCTCCTTTGTAGAGCACCTAGGATTTGCCTGTGAGGCAAAGGAGGAAGGTACCCATTGGCATAATGTTCATTGTTCTACTTGGACTTTTTTCTTTTTCTTCACGTTGACATTTTCAAATAAGCTTCCAAGCCTTACAACTGAAAAAAAACCATTCAGAACACAGTCACAAGTGGTTCTTATGCTCTAATTACAGTGCTTTCTCAGTTTCTCACCCATCAGAGGACACACATCTCTTCTCTCATGTAAGTGGAAGGAGAGAATTTGTGACAGAGCATGATATTATTAACAGGAGAATTTAACTGAGAAACACTTTTGCATCTCACCTTAGGTGTGACTTAGTTACGTGATATGTTCATGGGTGACAGGAAAATGATGCCTTACATCTGTAGAGATGTGTAAACGTCTCATTAAAGTTAATAATTATCTGTTAGGACAGTTCCACAAGGTAATCTCTCCTACTGAACAAACAGAAGCAACACAAAAAAACAACATTGCAACTGCATCATCACTGACCTCGCTGAATTAATTTATCTTCAGCAATATTTTTATAACATATTTTTATAAACATATTAATAATGAAATATTAAAAAGGCATGACTGGGTAAAACCATGAAAAGGTTGTCAAGTAGCTCATGAAATTAAGACACAGACTACATTTTCAGATTTGAGCTCAATTCAACCTGAATTTTTAAGTTAATTCACATATGACAGAGGAAGAAAGCAGAATGTGGAAGAGAAAGGACACTGCTATGAAACATGACATAGAACAATATTTAAGAAAACCTTTTAAAACAAAAAAACTCAAAGTATCATCTTTGACAGAAAAAAGTCAACAGAATATGACTGATTCCACAATGTTCTCTATATATACAAACCCCAAAAAACCAAAAGGAGCACACAAAAAACAAAAACAATCAAAACAACCCAACCACAAAAAAAATAGAAAAAGCAACCAAACCAAACCAAAACACCCCCCACAAACAAAAATCCCCACCACCTTCCCATATATAGCAGAAGGCAAGTTATCCATACAATAAAAAGCTCTCAAGGAAAGCTATGCTATTCCATCTATATTGACAGCTCAGTTTTAAAGCTAAACAAAGATTATACAAAACTGAAAAACCAAAACAGAACATTATAAACATGTGCTCACAATGAGGTGGTTAGACAAATGATTCACTAAATTCACACTAGCAAATTAAGCATTTTGACACATCACTAAACAAAAAAATTAGCCAGTTTATTATATTTAATATATTTACAAAATACTACAAATTAAAGTACTGTAATTCCATTATTGCATGACAACAAAACCTCCATACACGCAAAAGCAGCACATGAAAGAGACACTCTAGAATATTTAGGAAGTCTTTGGTACTCAAAATATAGTTTAAGATGCAGCATTAACTCAATCAATACAGGGCATTAAATACAGACAATAATATGTAAATTTATGCCGGAAAATGTTTAGCTATGGCTTTCATTCATCTTAAAGGACTCAGGAATTGCTTAAAAGCTTTTCAGCAACTTTAGGATGGAGACACTACTCCAAGTTATTCCAAAACCAAGCTGTTGAAAATGACTGAGATATTTCTCAACTCATATTCAATTAAACTGCCTCTTCCCAGAATTACACGACAGCAAAGCACTAAACACCTCACAGGCCTAAAGGCTATTCCTCTATTCCTTGAGCAGGCAAAACTGTGAAAGAAGCAACTTTGTCTACTTAAGGAATTTAGGGTCAAGCTCACAAGAGACAATAAGACTGCATGGCAAAACATGATCAAAGACAGTATACCGTAGTCTACACTGCTGTACACATCATTTACAAAGTATGTTTTATGCATAATCTACATATGTACAAATGCTCTCAATTATTCCATCAAGTAATGTACTCAACACGCTCACAGTTTACAAAATTTTGAGGTAAATCTTTGAAAAGTTAAACACCAGCAGAGTTTCATCCGCAAAGCTGAATCTCACAAGCAGAGGATTTATAATTAGAAGATCCTCTCTTCACCTGATCACTCAGCAGTGTATGCTAAATGTAGCAGATGGGGAAAATGGTTGCAGAGATTAAGGTGATTCTTGTGCTGTGCTTGGTTCCTCCTGAGGGCCAGAAGGAGGCCAGAAAGAAGCAAAGAACACAGGGACAAACAATAAGAATCTGAAATATGTACTGGCAGATTCTGCTCTGTTGGACAAATAGTTGATATTTTGTTGCTTGTAGAGTGGAAAAATTGCAGTGTTAAATTGTGCAGTGTCTATGCACACTAACTACAAGATGCCTATGCAAAAAGACGGTGGGGAAAGGCAAAAGAGAGGATGTGAGACAGGATAAATTAGGTTTCTTGATTGGTCAACATTACCCTAGAAATTAAATACATTTAAGACCTTCATTTTTCTTAGGATTTTTCAATTCAGGTCAGACATTATCTAAATATTCGAAACTGCACATCTGAAGACATCACCCATGTTTATTTTAGCTTATAACTACAGCACCTGTCTCAGCATAAATATATCAAAACGTTATCTCCCAAAAGGGTGGACACTACTTTACGAGGTCTGATATTTCAAGCTAGCTAACCTAGACATATTTTACCTTGGTGATGTTTTTAAGAATGTAACAAGATCACTCAGTCATTGAAATGCTGTTAACATCCCGGGGAGCAAGAGACTAAAAGGGCAAAAAGAAGTCTGCAAGTTCCTTTTGCATTACCTTGTAAGAGCACAGATGGTGATAAAACTCCTTTGTAACTAGGAAAACAGTTTGCAGTTGAAAGCATCAAAGTTTATCTGAATCAATCAAGAGGTTAAGATAAACAGTTCTGTTCATGAGAAGCGACATCTTGTGTTAGTTAGTATGTTCTCTTACAGAACAGGTTTACAGTATTTAATATTAGCACTGAAAATTTTAAAACTCATCTTGTCATGAGTTTTAAAGTCCTCAGTTGCACTTTTAGGGTCAGCTGCTTAAATGGAAAAAACACTCACACAAAAGGACTTGGAATAACAAAGAAAGGATCCTATAGTTCCACTTTGCGGATGCTTTTTAAGCAATACTACATCATCACCACTTTTTTTTAAGATATTGTCTTTAAACAATTTAGTAGAAGATTTAGGCAGGACCTCAAAGTAGTCAGTCAACTAATTATACATGCATTAATGCTATTCTTGTTTACTACGTATTTCCTTCAGAACGTTTTTGTGAGTGTAAAACTGTTTGTAAGATGATAAGCAAAGTAGTTTGATGTTTCAAGACAAATCTACTGACTATACTTTATACCCACATGGAACGACTGAACTCTGGTTTCTGCATGCAGTGATAAGGAATAATAAGCCTTCATCTTCTTATACAATCACAGATGTTAGCTAGAAGAAAAGAGACTTATTAAATATTCAGCCATAGCTAGTATTTCATGGTGTAGTACAGGGTGAAATAAAAAGGAGCATAAAGAAATTTGTTTTCCATAGATCTTGCAGGAAGGTAAGGGTTGGGCTTTGTACTGATCCCAGGGATGGCAAACCAGCAGGTTGTTTCTTGCACAGCTCTGGGCAAGGTAATAATCTGTCAGCACTGACTTCTGTATAAGTCCTAACATTAAGACTGTAATGTTCAGACAGACAAAAAGTGCTGCACTTTAAATACTTAACAAGGCCAATAATACTTTGAACATATTAAATTTTTACAGTCCCTGAAACTGCTGGTCAGCAGAGGAAACTTTTTAATTCATTCATCCTCTTCTACGTAAGTTGATGGAAACCAGCCCACCTAAAAAACAGAAAAGCAGAACAAAATAATACATGAGACGCATTTTTTTTCTTTTTTTAAAAAAGTGGCTGAACTAGGCAAAACAAGGACAGGCATGTTAAGTAAATAAACAGGATTTTAAAAAAAAGGATTACAAAGATAAACTTGACTGTAGGAGGTCAGGACCCAAAATAAAGGAATAATTTGCAGGCACGATATTTTGGAGACTCAACACATGCACAACCCCCACAACTCTATCCCCTGCCCAAAATATGCCCAAATTGGAACTCTTCAGCATTCAGAAAGTCATCTAGGTATGCCAGAAGCAGTGGTTTTACTACAGGAAAGATGCTTCTATTTTTTGAATGAGCAGTTAAATATTTAACAGGCTTCAGTCAGGTCCAGGGCATCCTCTTACAAAACAAATAGAGACTAATTTGATTGCATTACTTGAAGTTAAATTCCACTGCCACCAAGAAGAGTTTTAGATATGACAAAACTGGAAGACAGAGTGCAGGTTTTATACTTCATAAGTTACAATATTATCTCTATTCAGAAATTAATTATGTGTCAAATAAGGATTATATGAGACATAAAGGGACACACTGTCATGTATTTCTTCTTCTCTCCTCTATTTGCTTGAGGTTTTTCACTCACACTTCTTTATACCTAAGTCAAATTAACACTCATGAAAGACCTGAAAACCAAACCTAGACAACTACTGCACGGAGGAACTACACAAATTTTGGTCAAGACTTCTTTGCCAAAATATTTCCAGAAGCAAGCTTATGATCTCAAGTCCAGGCTGTGAAAGCTATCAGAAAAAATGCTGGCATACAACAGGGCACCATTTAGTATGTGGGTAGGTGCATTAGAATGAGATACTCTTATCTTCACATGTAAAATGTATATATAGGATGACCACTACTTCTGCTTCCCTACTTCTTGTCTAGTTGACTTTTTAGATCATAACCAGGCTCATGAACATAAAAAAGTTCTTCTAATTGCATAAGGCAGTAAATCTGGACATCTGTTTCAGCAGGACTTTCAACTATAACTCACAGCTTCCAGCTTGCTTCCACCTTGCATTCCTTGACCCTGCATCTCTGCCCTTTAGACATAGAAACAGTAGCCTCAAATACTTCAGACTAATCCGTATTAAAGAGCAACATATGAAGATTAAAAACAATACAGCCTTTATAAATCAAAACTGAAACCTCACTTCCACACAAGCGTTCAAGTGTGATGTGAAGTGACTTTGTGAAAATACCTGCTAAATATGCCACTTCCTATGAGCCACATCCTTTGAGACCAAAGAAGCAGCCGCCTATAAAAAGGTGGCTGATTCCAATACATCATAGTCTGGCAGAAAGGTGAGGACATCATTCCGTGTTAAACTGCTAAACAGACTTCCACAACATGAGAAACCTGAACTTTTGACCCCGAATACACAGCAACACAGTTCAGAAAAGTTCAGTTGTACCTGCACTATTAATCCTGGTTATTTTCCAACCATATTATACTGCCCAAATACTCAGTCTGGTAGTTCTCATTAAATAACCAATTAATTTAGATGGTGGGAAAGCTGCCTGGTAAGAATTCTGCCTGGCTTGTATGAAACAAGGATGTGAACATGTTCTATCTTGTGACTTTAAATGTACAAAGAGGGTTTATAAGTTAGGTACACATTTTATTTTTTTCATTATTTTTTTTTCACAATATCACTCAGTAAAGGCAGTAATAAGACAAAAGGAAAAAAAAGTCAAACCACCTTACCCTTCCATTTACTTCACCTCTCCACCAGCCATTCGCACTCATCTTGGTATAAATTTTTACAACATCCCCTTTTAGCAAGGATAGTTCTCTCATGTCTCTTGCACAGAAGTCATACCTGGCAATGGCAATGCCTATCACCTTTGGGCTTAGCACTGGAATGAAATATATGTTGATATTTTTAGGGTTTGTAAATTGACCAACAAAATAAGGTAGAGAGCAGTACTGTAAAATATAAAACAATGATTTCACAACAACATACATTGTCATTATTTTTATGTAAACATGAAAGCATTAGCACTAAACAGATAAAGGTTCACACATAGGTAAATGAGGCAAAAATTGAAAGGATTTGATGTTATTTTTTCAATTGTCTGTTTTATTTTTAGAGCAGAATCAAACTACATGAACAGGAAATGGAATCTCCTACTCCAAAATTGCTGAATATGTTCACAATTATTGTATTTTTTTGCTTCATAATAAAACTTGTTGCCAGTTACATGCAGCAACATACTTTACAGGTCACTAGCTTCTTTCCAAAAGAATTATTAGCATTTAGAGTTGATTTAACTTTAAACCTCTAATGAAGCAAAACAAACACAATAAGGTGCTGTTCTTTCAAAAACAACTCCAAGTTAAATATTAATGCACTTATAATTGGAAGCAAACATCAGCATGAGTAAAAAAAGTAAAGAGTTTCCACAAGAAATTTGTATGGATCATTTGCTACAGCCCACATCAACATCGGCTGATGCAAACCTACTCTTTCCATGAGTTTACTCTGTAAATCACAAAAAAAAAAAAGATTCATTTCAAAAACCATCCCACTACTGCCAATTTTATGAGAAATTACTTTTTCAATTCTGCTACAGAATGTCCAAAGTTGCAAAAAAACATCCCCGAAACTTCCAATGAGAAGCAAGTGGGCATGGCACCTCAGAAGTAAAGATCATGGACTTGAACAGTTACGATTTTAGTTTTAGCAGCGCCTTCAATAATGTAACACTAAAAGCTTATAGATAGTTGCCTTTAATTCAAACCAGGAACACAAAACATGGCAAATGAGCTAGAAAATCTGGACAGTTTTAGCTCTGTTTTATTTAAGATTTCTTCTGACCCCACTGGAGACATTTCATAGAAACAGAGGCTTTTGCATAATCATATTGAATATATGACAATCATCATATACACCAATATTTTTATCTTATAGACACATTACAAATTATTTATTTTAAAATGAAAAATACTATGTTCAAAGTATTACTAGATATATCACAAAAATGGAATACCTAAAAAACTGATTTGGAGACACATTAATGCCTTCTTTATATTATGCCATTAAAAGTTTATTCTAACATATCAGGCTACTTATGTGGGCTATGCTCATGAGATACTTGAAAGGATGCATGGGATGCCATGCAAAAGAAACAGCATCTCATTGCTTGCATTTCTCATAAAATTTTAGGTGATATAATATTAAAGTTCAAACACACTTTTTCCCCTAAAAGCAAGTCAGATGTAAATGCTACTTGTTTAGATCCTGACATGAATGTTTTGTCCTATACTTTATCAGCATTGCTGTAATCAATTTTACAGGGAAAGAGTACATCATGGGGAGCAATTGTTTTGGAGAAAGGAAAGAAAACAAAACCAACACTAACAAAAGAGCAGCTATTGGTTTTAAGATCAGTAACTGCTTATAGGTGTGCAGGAATATCACTGGCGGATTCAGGGAAGCATCAGAGGATGGAAGAAGTGATACTGGGGAATAGGGTATTAATTCAGATTCTAGAAAGGAGGTAAAGGGGCAAGGAGGATTACATGAGGTGAACATGAAAAAATTGGGAAAACACACAAGAAAAGTACTAAGGAGGGAAAAAATGAATGGAATATTAATAAGAGAGAAAACACTAAGGAAAATTTGGATAGAAAAGGAAATAGGGGCAGATCTGAGTGAAAGGACTTAAATTCTTTTTCAAGTTGTGAAGCCCGAGAAGAAAAGGAGAAAGAAGCAAAACAAACCCAGGAAATTGAGAGACATCATGATAGGAAATGTATAAAAGTAAGTGGTGGAATATAGGAAAATGACAGTCCTAATTTTAGAAAAAATGTCTGGTGACATAGTCACAAAATCAACCTTAGTAGAGACTGAATTTCCAATCAGAGCTCTCCCAAGATAAATAAAACCTGAGGAATGACAGCATTTGGAAAGAACATCTGTACAGATGAGAGAGAGAACAAACACTGAGTGAATGACAGAGAGAGAGAGAGGACAGCTACAGAGAGAACGAGAGAATGGCATTAACAGCAAAGACTGATGTAAAGAAAGTGCCCAACAGAAGAACGTGAACAACAAATTAAAAAGGGAAAAAAACAGAGTGAGAAAAAAAAAATAAACTAGTGAAAAAGCAGTAATAAATAAACCTTGCATATTAGGAGTAAGATACTCAGAGGATTAACAGGAAACAGAGTGAAAAATCTCAGGGAGGTGAATAAAAAATGCAGTTGGAAATAAGAATAATACACTTCGGCTTCCCCTAACAGGAGAAAAAAAGACAGCTTTGATTTACACTAGAATATGTTGGAAAAGTTTCTCATTGACAGAGAGAAAGAGATGTGCTGCAAGTGCGTTTCAATGCTGGTTTGAGCCACTGATGAACCAACTGGGGTGCAAATAAAAGAAGCCCCATGTAATCACACAAAGCTGGTCTAGATCAACATTTCTGCCTGTGCATACATTCCACAAGGGTCAATGGATCATTTTAAAAGCTGTGAACAGTTTTTTCTTTCTGTGGTACAGCCTTCTCATAATTCTGCAGCCATATCCCCTAAGGGTTGCTCTTGTGTATTTGTTTCCATGCTTCTTGAAGTAATGTGAATTTACTTGCACTCTTCAACCAGACCACAGCTCTACTATACATGCATGGGCAACACCTCCAGTAGTGCTCAGTAGTCAGCTTAACCCTTCTCCTGTGCTACCAAACTCCGTATCAGCAGAACTAAGCCAGCTTTGAAGACCCTTCTGAAGAAAGTATCTGATATCATGAAATAAGAATTTGGGGGTTGGAACTAGATGATCTTAAGGTCCTTTCCAACCCTAACTATTCTATGAATCTATGAATTTGTCACTTACATAAGCAAGTTATTTGGCTCTTTAAAAAAAGAAAAAAACCAACCTGGTTTTACTAAGAACATATGAAGTAATGTAGCCTATTAGATAATGAAATCCCATTCAAAAAGGTCTATAAGCTCAAATTAAAGTAATTCTTAATTTCTGATAAAGCAGTTCTTCACAGGAGAAAAAAAATATAAATATAATTTATGAACTCCATATTAAGAATATATGGAATATAGCCATATTAAGAATATATGGCTTAAAGGAATAATGAGTTTTGTTTCCTGCTCTATTACTGTAGGCCACTTAACCATGGACCAGACAGAACATGCTTTCATGGAATAGAGACCAGTTTCACTAGCAATGGACCTTACATTCAAGTACTGTGCAGCTATATGAAAAAGGTCATCTTCTATCCTCAGCCAAAAGGATAAAAATACACAGTATTTACCGACAAACAAGAGCCAGAACTCCTTTAGGTTCTTTGATTCAAATGAGGCGAGTGATTCAGAATTTCCACTGAATTTCATGACTACAGAGTGAACAGCTATAATAGTATTCTATTCATCTTTCCTACAGATGTGTCCCTTTATATTTCAACTGGAAGAAAGCCTTAGAGCTTGAATTCTCCATCAATGTGTTGACTACTGAAAGGAAGGGAAAGTATCTGCCCCAAAAAATCTGTACATAAAGAGATAGAAATGGAAGAAACAGACTCCAAAACAGTGAACAACTGAAGGGCAAAACATATAAGAGCACTATAGGACATTGAGATTTAAATCCTAGCATAAATTGAGGAAGAGCTCATTAGAGATAATCTCAGCACAAGAAAATACACTAGCCATACAAATACTGAGCTGCCACCTACGTCCTTTTCACTTTGAGAAACCATAGAAAACCATAATAAACTATTTCTGAGCACTAAACAGTTTGGACAACTGTGGGGCAGGTGTGAAACTTACTGCCCACTCAGATCTTGATTATGATTACACTCACATTCATACATGCTAGATAGCTCTCTTTACTTAGTGCAAAAGCCAGCCTCAATCCCAATTTGCAGAACCTGTACAGAGTTGTGTCAGTGTAACCTGAGTGAATGTTGCATTCCCAATAGTAGTAACTCTTCAATATACTCCTGAAAGGCATTCATCTTCCTACTAGCAAAATTCTTAAGTTGTCCAGCAGTGCAGTTCACCTCTTTGAACACAGAGCAAGTCACAGACATACTGATGCACCAATCAAGACTACAACTGCTACCACTCAAAGAATTTCTATAAAGTACCTTAATTTAAAATGTTTGCATCTATTAAAGCCGAAGATGGTTAAATGAGAATAAAGGAAACAGTATTTAGAAAACAGATGGGTAAAATTAGTTAACAGTGTTAATGCAGAATTTAAAGAAAGCATTCTCTACAAAAAAAAAAAAAAAGAAAAAAGCTATTGCATTCTAAGACACCACTGCAGTATGGTTTGCTGCAGGGATGGGACGAATATGTTAATTGTCTACAAGCAGTGAAATTCTCAGGTTTGTGCATTTGAGCATTAAAATATATTAAACATTATTAATTATTAAAATAAAATTATTAAAATAAAAAATTATTAAACATTAACATATATATAGCTTATAGATGTCAACTACATAGCTAAGTAACACTATGTGATTAAGTGATCATTAATTGAATCTGCTGTGACTGTTGAGCTTTGCAACACCTATTCAAACTTCTTATTGCAATATACACTTTTCAAAAGTTTAAGAGTTTTATTTTTGTTACTCTAAGAATAACAAGTAATAACTCAGTTTTTGGAGTCTGAGAAGAGCTGCAGTATTAGATTCGTCCCTTCCCTCACTTGCTGCACACAAAAACAACAGAAACAAATTTAGAAGAAATATAAAAGCAGTAAAGCAGTACCTGACCAGAAAGGAGTGGAAGAAGGGGGAACAAAGCTGTAGTCTGGAGGAGTTACAAAAGAAAACCCACAGAACAAAGAAGGGGCTTAGAGAAAGAAAGAGAAAAAGAGAAAAGCAAAAGAACATTGAAATATTGACACAAGATTTAAATAATAGTTTTTTAACCATATAATTTATTGATAATAAGGAAACTAAGGTTCCCTACTAAGGATGTCTGGAAGGAAATTGACTGTAATAAGTAGAAAATTTGGATCTATGATTTAATTTTTAACAAATGCATTTTTCAGAGAGTAAAGTAGAAAGAAAACACCCACATTCAGGGTTTCAGAGAAGTGAATTAAAACTGCAGACTCCTGTAAATATTTTCAGGATATTTTTTTTCTTCTTTGATTTTGTGTGTCTCACTTCTTAGCAGTACAAAACAGGAACTTGTGAATAGAAAAAATACCCTCTAGAGCCCAGGAATATTAATCACACACCCTTAATTAGAAATATAGTTTAAGTACCACTTGAATTGAGGTCTTATAACATGCATGGGAAAAATCTATTTATTTTGCCCTGGCAAATATTAACATCGATAGGAATTCCACAACTAAACTACATCCTCTAAGGCCCAAACAGTATTGCTTATCTTTGCAGTTTTCCCTGACTTGAGAGAAAACCCCTGAGCCAGGAAGAAAAAAAGATAAGTTTGGCCTAGGCAGAACCAGTACATCATCATAACCGCTCTAACAGCTCCCATAGGTGAAAAGTCTGAGCTGGATTCGAGCACCAACAAACCTAGGGTCAACATATTTTTAAAAAGCAAAATTAGATCAAATTAACTAAAATATCTTCAAACGCAACTACAGTTTGTTGACATGTTCTCATGTTTTGTCCCTCTTTTGAAGAGGCAACAATGACATGTAATGTACAAAGTTTAATAAAGTTGGAGTCTTTTCTTCCAGCTATGACTTGGAAAGGGAAATCCATCCTCAAACAGAGAAATTATGAAAGTAACATTTAAATTATGCCTAATAATACCTATAATTACTGACCAAAAGTGTTGCTTAAAAATTTGTCAGGTTATATACATCACATACGGCTGCTTGCCTGAATTTGTTGTTGTGACTACACATGAAACAAAATCACTTTGCTTCAAAACGGCTATTTGCAGGAATGATGACTAGAACTATTTCATGCAAAGAATTAACAAAGACCCATGGTGGAAGTAATGATAGAATGCCTCTTATTTAGATGAGAATAGGTACATTTGTGACAATGAAACTATCAGCATAAATAAAATAAACAGGATCAATGCTGTATTTTAATGTTCATAAGCGAAGAGTTATTTATTAAAAAATAATGGTAATAAAATAAACCCTACAACACAAACCAACAGTAGTTTAGGTTAGTATATCTCAAAGTATTACAAAAGAAACATACTCAAGGGCCTCCTGTGTACTATGAACTCCCTTCTGATCCTTCACAGTTCTTTTCTCCACCTGTAGTACTAAATGGATTACCTGAGCATGCATGAGGTAACCTGAGGTACTCCTTTATACTAAGGGTAGTAACCCCAGGTGACAGCTGTGTGTGGAAATATTACACAAACTGAAAAGGCAACTTGACTGAAGTAGTGTGCCCATTGTTAGAGATAAGTAACTGCTTTTGTTTCTACAGAAGCATAATGACAGAGTGTAAAAGTAGTGTGCAAGTATAAAGACAGCTTATGTGCTACAGAGGGGGGATGACTGACCCTTGCCTGTGTATACATTATCTTTATTTTTTGAGATCTTTCTGTCAGATATAACTGGAAGTTTGCTTTTATGTGTCAGATTCTGGACAACTAAGTCTACACCTTGGCAAGGAAGTCCTAATAGATTTCTACAGATAACTAGTCTATTTTTAAACATCACTGATAAGGGCTTTGGTATTGGCTTTTAAGGAGAAAGGCTGGGTTCTTTTAGTTCCCTTAAGATCAGGGTGATATCTTTTTTATTTTTTTTTTATTTTACTTAATTAACAGATACTTTTGCTGAGTTCATGCATTAAGGAGTAGGATGACAAGAAATAATTAATGCCCCTAGTCCACAGATGACGAAAACCAGTCACTCAGTATTTGGCTTCATGATTTACGTTACATTAAAAACTAAATTTCATAAAGACACTGATTTCTCAATATGACTGTGCTCTATACCAGCAGAAAGGAATGAAGCGCCAAAAATTATGCTGTAGAATGTCAACTTTTCTTCCATTTTTGTCTTTATTTCATTAAGTGGTCAATCACAACTCTAACGTAAGAATTAGTGTTTTTCTGTATAGCAAAACAAAATTTGCTCATCTTATGTCTAGAAAAGCCTAAGACTGGAAAATTAAGAAGAACAAACGTACCCATTTCCCAGAATATCTTCATAATTAAGTTAAATTTCTGTATTGAAAAAGCTTAATGTCTGACAGCTTTTACAGCCACATTAAAAATGCACAGAAAATATCAGAATACAGTGGGTGACTTGTTCAAGACCAGGAAACTAAAAAGTAAAGTTCTAATTAAAAGCAGAATTCAAGTTCACTATCTCCATAAAATGAATTTTTGTTCTAAAAACCTAGTAGTTGCTGAAAGGAGAACCAAATTCACTGAAAACTTAAGAAGTTTCAAGGTGATTTATTAAGATTCATACCAGACACAAGTAAACTGAAATGCTACTTGATTTTCCTTCCTTTGATTGATAAATGAAAAACATTACAGTTACTAAAGATTATTATAGTACTCACGCTATTCTAGAAAGTGGATTTTGGTACTGCTGTTCAATTTCACAGCAGCACAAAGATTTTGGCAGCAGAGAATGATACAACTCTGTCAAAGTCTACAGTCGTTCAATTTATGTTTTTTAGAAGTACATTTATTCTGTCAATTACATAGGCTAAAACTCACCTGCTTTCACTAAGAAAATCATGTCTGTTCAGAAGATGACCTCATTAAAAAATCCAGATACAGTCATGTGAGCAGTATAGTGCAAAAAACTGAGTTGAAACCCAAAACCTCCTTGAAATCAGCTTCAAGCTGACCAAGTCTATTGCATTCACTGGTTTCAGCCCTGAGCTTGCTAAAGATATGCTAAATGTGACATTGAGTAACTGCTTAACAGAAAGAAAAATGGTAGAGCCCCTCTCTCTCGCCAGCTGACATCTCTGGCTTCCTTTGAACAACTGTTTTTCTTGTACTCAGAATAAGCCTGAAGAGGTCAAAAATACAGCTGTGTGGCAATTCTCACTGAGGGCTGTGAAGTCAACTCGGCGTCTAACTCTGCCCCATGAGTTGTCTCCTCTATGAAACAAAATCACAGCCTAACATTTACCAACTTCTATTCAAATTCATCTCAGCAGGATTCACACAGACTAGATACATAGGTATTGCAGCATCACCCTGGTAAAAAGCAAAGGGATAGCTTTAAAACTATGGGGGGACACCCACGGGGACAAGCTAACACTTTAAAAGAAAAACTGTCAAACCCATTAAATGAAACTGCCATCCAGAGACAATGCAGGTAGTCTAGCAGAACTGCTGAAATCTATTAGATTTTATATGAGGCACCTGAAAATTGAGAGGTTTTGGATCAGTTTGGCCTAAACCAAAACCTGCCAGTTCCCACCAGCATAGCTTGTAACATTAAACAACTAATATTCATGGCAGTGGAGTGGCGCTTTCTCATCCCTTTGAATAAAGTAAGAGCATCCCAGACTTATTTCTCTTACTCTCCCATATACTACCTATAAGATCTTGTCAAAGGAGATGTGTTTTTTCCTTTCTTATGTGGACTGAAGATAATGAAGTCGTACTGTAAATCTTGTATCCTGTAAAGCATGAAACAATTGGGCTAATACTCTTGCAAACTAATAAGCTGCTGGACAGTACAGATAGATTCTAAGTGGCCTAAGAATGAAAAACACACAAATCGGTTCTGCTTACAGTCAATAATAATTCAAATAAATACAAAGCAAACCAAGTGGAGCATATACTCTGAAGAGTTAAGGCCTCTAATGCTATGAAGAGGCAAGGGATGAAGAAATCATGAGAGATGACAGGAGTAGGAAAGAGGCAGAATGAGATGGCAAGCTAAAGAGTAAAAAGCATGGGACAGAAAAATTCACCAAGAATGGAGATGTAGAGATACAGCATAGCAGGGAGAGACAACTAAGAAGTCCTAGGAAGAAAAAGAAAACAGAAATGGAATGAATAAAGAGGAGATGGGAGATGGAGACAGAGTAAATGAAATGCACAGAGACTCAGTGGTATCCTACAACCATCTGTCCTAAATTATCTTTAATTAGGAGAGTAAGAATGTCTCCAAAGTTAGAAATGTTATGGAAAAGAGGCAAGCAAGTAAACAAAAGCTTACAAACAGCAAATGAAAATAACACATCCAACTTCATCATCACAAAGTCTGGACTAGACCCTACGGTCTTTCACAGCAGTCTTCATATTGTTAAAATCCCCATTAATTTTTATTTTCCTCTTATTATCTGTTGCAGTACAAAGATACAGTCATTGTCTGCAAAATTGCAAATCTAATATTTGCACTTGGACAGAAGCATTATATACGCTCCAGAGACCAGCCATGTAGTAGTTTTTACCATTAACACTGAACTTGTAAATGTCCTAAACATCATGCTAACATCAACTTAAGTCATAATGCATTAAGTAAAGAATAGCATGGACATTGTAGATCTTCTCAGCTTATTTCTAAACTTCAAAACTTTTTAACTTCTATTTACAGTGTACAGTAGTTCATTAACTTTCAAAGTTTAGAGGCCTGTAATAAACATATAAGGTTAACAGGCAGGCACAGAAATAATTATGATACAGTAAATCTAATGGTTTGGAAAATTTATATAATATCATTAAGAAGATACTGCATTAGGCTACACTACATGACTGACTTATTTAAATCCCTTTTTAAGGATTAGAAATTGTCACAGATATTATTAACACTAGTAGCTGCATGTATGCAAATGTCTCAAAAAAAACCTAGGCAGGATGCAATTTAATCTCTCACCAGCATGCTTAATAGATTTTTGACTATCAGGGAGATTTTAATTTTGGCAGCTAGACAAACCTGCTAGACACGTTTATAAACCTCCTGGCAGATCTAAATCTGCTTACCTTCAAAAAATCCTAGCTAAAAGCATTACCATATTAATTGGTTATACGTCAAAAATGGAAAATGAAGATGTTCAAAGTGCCTTGTCCTTTTAATGTTTATATGATGTAAAATAACCTAAAAACATTTATAATACTCACAGTTGCCACCTGTTTTGTTACTCCTTTGTCCCGCTGAATTTTCAGGTTCTTTGTAGGGAAATTGAAGAGTAGTATCCAAACTTCGAAAGCCTTCTTTGAGAGAGTGGTGCTTATAATATTCTACAAGTTCCTTTCAGAAAGGAAAAGCACTAGGTCATTGGAAACTGAAATCACATTCTTGTCAACACTCTGGTGTACAGTCAATGAGAGTTTAATCGTACCCATAACCTTATTTTACAATACTATACCCCACAGTACATGTTTATTTTGTTTAAGTCAAGTATACCAATGTTTTTTACGCTTCCTTAACTGTTTTTTTTGGTCTGGGGGTTTGCTGCGGGGAGGGGAGTAAGTAAAACCTTATTGTCAGAGTCAACACTTACCGCTCCTTTGTGCCAGGCTGAGCAAGTATTTGCTTTTCTGAACTCGGGCAGAAGGCAAGGTCAGCTGCTTGATAAGTATATAATGGTAACTGTCTTTGTTTTCTCAAATTTCTTGTGCAGTGATAAGTGATGTTGATCCACAAATGCATTTGTAAGTATACACAGATCCAAATTTAAGCATAAGGCTTCAATGTAAGTCAACAGCAGCTTACTTAGATACAGGGACCATATGAAACTTTCAAGGCTCTGCCATTAAAATTCAGGGGACTGGATGGTTGTGGAAGTGTTATCTTTTTGCTGGGGTTTTGGGGTTTTTTTGTGGGGAGTTCTTTTAGATACTGCACACTGACTGAAACATACTGTATTGAACACTTTCCTTGCGCCCAATCCAAAAATTTATCTGTATGTGTGCATATATATAAACATACATATGCACATAAGACAAACTTCATATGTATATACCTATATATGCACAAATTTTATATATATATGCATGCACACATACATAAAATAAAAGACTATCTCAAATAGTTCACGTAACCAAGAAGATAAGTTACTTCAGGTTCTATTCTAAAACCCACCCATTTTAAAGAAACTTACAGGTCATGTTTTTTCCTTTGCAATCTTCAACCCCTGCTATTATCTTATACATTTGCATTAGTCCTATAATGTTACTATTACACAGTTTGTACACAGAGTAGAATAAAAGTGACTGGACAATTCAAAACAAATTATTTAATTTGATTAATAATACTTGAACTGTGGTATTTCACTGTTCAGAAATGCAAGCACAAAGCAATGTATTTACTGTGAATCCTTCACTCCTAACACTAATTCTGTCATTCCATTGTATTTAAATTTAGATTTTCAAACCCAAAGTTGACCAAGCCAAGCTTAGGCCAAAATAAAGAAATAGTACTCTGTTCAATCATTCTTTCTAGTTAAAAACTGAAAAAATTATAAGCCTACAAGAGACTACATCAGTGATGAATTAATTCCAGACAAATAAAATGACTCTCAAATTATTTAGTCCAAGATCTAGTACATAAACTGTAAGTCTTGATAACAGTCTGAAGATTATCTTCTTAACTCTGGAGCATTTCACTCCCCACTCTGTAAGTTGTTGCAAGTCTCTGAGCCTGCTTCTTAGGCAGAGTCCAAAGCTAAGTAAAATCTACACCTGCTTTAACAGTTCATAATCACAGATCTGCCAAGCAATCCAAGCAAGCAGAAAGGCCAGGAGACTATGAGCTGCTTGGGCTTTGCTGTCTGATATCAGCACAGAATTTAAGTTACAGCGTTAGCAACCAAACTTTCCGTCACTGACCACCACCAAGAACCCAGACATTCCAATTACCAAGGCAACAGAGAAGGTGATTTGTAAGTAAGCAGCATGCAAAATAGGATTTCTGGATAAATGGAAAAATAACCAGTCTGAAACTTTCGCTACCTTCTTGCACTAAGTCTGTAAGAATTATGCTATTTGGTAAATCTAGTAACTATTTCAACTGGAAAAAATTCAGTTATTGGCAAAATAAGTAAAATGGTTCCAAATGAAGAAAATTTTTATTTTGGGTCACAAAGATTAAGTTGCTTTTAAAAGCTAGTTTTTAATGCCATTCTTCCATGAAAACAGCAGGCAAACAACTGGCCTCTAAAACATTCATTACACGAACTACAGTAGCAAGGTCAGTAGCCCCTGCCAGTGTGGACAGGGCTCCTCAGGAGTCTGTCACATTACCATGATTCACATCAGCAGCAGAGATGACCCATCTCTACACCTTGGCCTGCTTTACACTCAGCACATTTTACTACCCATCTGAAAGTTCTTAAAATGTACTATGAAAACTATGTACAAAAGCTGTTATACTTTTGTTACCCTCTAAGTAGTACAGAACATTGTGTCATTGCAGATCACTTCAGGCTTCCCTGGCTGCTGGCTTTGTATCTCTTCTGTTCCCTGTTCTACTCAGGCTGCTTTATTCCTTCCTCTTCTTCCAGACTGTTTCTTTTTCTCTTGTATCTACCCAGAGTAAAGCAATTGTTCCATGGCACATGCAAACAGTACTTTCACTACCACTTCCCTACTTAACCCCCAAGGGCAGGCTTCATGATAATCAAAAAACCGAGTTATGAAATTACTTTTTCCTAATTGAACATTAGCAAAGCTATGTCAGTAGCAATGAGGCCTTGACACTGGAAATTTCTTTTCCCTTTTTAATTCTTTAATGCAAGGCATATTCTTTTTGTTTCTTTATTATGCAAGTTTGTGTCTCGTACTTACATCTCTGATCAGGTCCATTCTGAAACCTGCATCTGTGCATTAAACTGCATCATTGCCATAAACAGCTATCTGGCAGCATGCAAATCCAGCTCACATGCTTTGTCAAGATCCTGAGATCACCCATATGTCCAATAAATCCATTAATAGCATTTGCAAGACTAATTAACTACCCCTTGCATGCATTTGAGGAACACTGTGATTTCTGTTGCTACCCATAAGGTTCCCATCCCTAACAGTAAAGTATTTCTTCCTCATATCCAATCTAAACATCCCTTGATTAAGTTTCAACCCACTACCCCTTGTCTTGTCACTACAGTCCCTAAAGAGGAGTCCTTCCCCAGCATCCCTATAGGCCCTCTTCAGATACTGGAAAGCTGCTATGAGGTCTCCATGCAGCCTTCCCTTCTCCAGGCTAAACAGTCCCAACTTTCTCAGCCTATTTTCATATGGGAGGTGCTCCAGTCCCCTGATCATCCTCATGGCCCCTGTATGTACTCTTAGTAGGTTCTGGAATCACATGTCATCATGTATTTAAGATACATAAGGATTCTGCTTAGCGATCTAAACATCTTTTTTCTTAACAGAACAAAGTTCAGATGATTCAGATGGACTTTTCTGATAGATATATTTGTGTTTGCTATATTCCTTATTGGAAATATAATTATCTTGTTATGATGTGTGATGTATTTTGCTTTACTAGTGACAGTGTAGATAGTGCTGGTGATAGCTATTAGATGTTTTGAGTAACATGACATGACTGTTATATTTCAATCAAAATGAAGGCTAATCATCAGGAACCACAACCAGTTAAATCAACATTATTTTAAATTGTATTTGACTATTTTGTAAGCAATTCAGTTCTGAAACACGAAGAAAGGCACATGATTTCATCCCTGATTTCATATTTCCCAATGGTCTGTTTATATTAAAATGACTGACAGATTTGCAGCCTAATTATAAGTTTCATAAACCATACAGAAAGAATATTGAGAGGCAAATTTATTTGCAGGTACCATTAATTGTAAGATAAATATTTTCTTGTTAGACTGTTCATTGAAGCAAGCTCTTTTCTTACTGATAACATTTCTCTCAAAGGAAAAAAAAAAAAACCAAAACAAAAGCAAACAAGTGAGATACACCAACACTACTGAAAGCTCCTCCTTTGTTTTACCCTCTAAAATGTCATCCTACAAAGCAACATCCAAGTCCATGTACCTTACTTTTAGGAATAAGACTTCCAGCTACATTAAACCTCTGTCCCTTGGAAAGCAATTTAGACAGAACATTCCACATAATCTGGCAGGTATTTCCTGGTTGAATTGATCAGACTGAACCAACTATGATTTTATGCTTTAGTAATGATCCTACTACTGGACAATCTTTTTAACATGGGAAGACTGATGAAAAGCTATCTGTTTAGACACACACTTAGCAAAATAAACAGGCTTCTTGATGCTGTATGTGCATCACTATATAAGCAGCATACATATACTGGATAGTGTACTCTCTAATCTATATATGTATTTACAGGATATGTGCATTATATATATGTGCATATATAAAACCCAGAGGTAAAAGACTATGGATGTAAAAGTAAATCAGACAAGCAACAGACAATGCTCATCAGGTTTTCTAGTTTAAGATAAATACTCTAGGCAAGATTTGTAACTTCTACATAAATATCCACTAACTCTGATTTTTTTAGTGATAAGAAACATTTCCATGAAAATGTTGTAATCAAAACCATGTTATTAGCAGAAGACCACACCGTACATATGGAGCTAAAAATTTACTATTGGTTAAAATTATCTAATTAATACAGAAAAGCCTTGTAATAAAGTTAAAAGTTAGTTGTACAAAAGCTTCCTGGTATCTACTCTTTTCTTTAGCGTTGTGCTCCTCTAAGTCCTGTGAGGACTTTTCAGAACGGGGAAAACAAATATTGCCTACTTATTGAGTATATTTGATGTTAGATACACAAACTTCAGTAACTAAGAATGCCACATACTAGTGGTTTACGTGGC
>JBCJKH010068081.1:0-15830 GCA_039877255.1 Loriculus beryllinus | reverse complement strand
TCCTTGTCGAAAAGTCCTCTAGATTTCTTGTAGGCCCCCTTTTGGTACTGGAAGAATGTTATAAGGTCTTCCTGGAGCCTTCTTTTCTCCAGACTGAACAAGCCCAATGCTCTTGGCCTGTCTTCATAGGATACGTATGTGCTCCAGCCCTCTCCTTAGATGTTGCACAATTTTCACCCTCCACACTTCCTGGGGTTGAAGAGAGACGTTTTGCAGCACACAACAGCAATTCCCAGACTGGTCACCTATCAGGCAGCAATAGGATTTGAAGATGTTTAAGAGAAAGCCAGAGATCTCTCAAACTTAAGTAATTTCCTTTTGCCCAGTGTTACTGGAGCATTTCCATGCTGTGGAAGTCACAGAGTAAAGCACCATCATCCAAACACTGTTGTACCACAAGCTGCACCTCTATTTATTTACTAGTCTGGGGAAAGAGTCTTTCGGTTTGCAGCTCTGTTCACTTGACTCATGTTATGCCTTATCTTGACTGGACTTTTATAATTCTTTGAGATAAAGTACAAACAAATCAAATACCAAAGAAAGATTTTAAAATGGTGATGCCATTTTGAGTAACTGAATAAAACTGAGTAAAAATGTAGTAACTTTTTTGCTGTAGAAGGTAGTCAACCTCCTGTGCCTTGTGCTGTACTAAGGCACAGGGAATTTCTTTCCTTTTGCTGCTAGCTTTGCCAAGATCTTTACGGGAAGGACTGGAAACTCCTATGATGCATCACATGCCAGCTCCAATCCAAGGCAGGTACCCAAGCTGGTGAGCCAATATGATAATCCTGTATTGCTAAATCCATTGTTTGCCTGAAAAACCTTGAATCACATTCAGTGCTCTTGGCCAAGGAAACCGGATGGTACTTTCTGCAAAACCTGTCACCACCACTCCCAAGTCAGCAAGAAATTGCTGGAAAGAAACAAAGATTCCCCCAGGCTCTTCTGATGGGAACGTTTGTCCCACTCTCCTTCCTCCCCTCATCTTTTTTTGTTGAATGTGAACAATTCCAGAAGTAAGGACAAAATAATAAAAAATAGAAGTCTTTGCTTCTGTGAAGCTTAGGAATTTCTGTCCATAAAGAATTAGAGGCCAGGTTTCAAAGCAACAAGTTACCGGGGGGGGGGGGGGGCAGGGGAGGGGAGCGAAAGTTTCATTGTGTAACTCGGTCAAGTAAGAACTTTGATGGATTAACTTAATGAAATGATTCCAAGTAAATTCTATTCTCTGCTTACTGACTGACTGACTATCTACCACTATCCTCATACAATGGTATCAACACAATCAATAGCTCTCCAAGTCATGTCAGCTGCTTGCTAATTTACACTTCCATAGTTGCCATCTGCTATTCAACCCATTGTAACACAAGCCATCAGCCTGGGATCTTTAACCAGTGTGGTCAAAACACAGCTACTGAAAGACATTTTATCCATATTCCCCACGGAAAAGGAATACTTCTAATCCAATTATTGTTTCATCACTTAGTTTTCCAAGTTTTGATCACACAGCCAGGACACTGTGTGATGAGAGTATCTGTTTCTTTAAATTCAGCCTGGCATTTCAGAGAGAAATGGAAGATACCCACTGATATCTTGGGCAAATTAATGAAGACCTCAAGATTCCAAAGAAAACAAAGTTATATGAGCCTCATCTGCATGATCTCCCAAATGCTTCCTATCATTTTCAACATAAATTTTCTCTACCCTTATGGAAGGAAAAGATGCCCAGCTTACACTAAGTGTCACTAAGGAGGATTTATTGATTGTTTTCTCAGAGTATTCAGAATATTATTTTCAGTTGCATGTTCCTGGTCCACCATTAGAAATGTATTTTTAAATCTGCATATTATTTCCCTTTGAAATCACTGCCGGTAAAACACAGAGCCATGAGAAACTATGGCAGAAAGCAGCAGACCTAACTCAATGCTTCTACCCAACAGTTCAAGCACTGGTAGGCGAGCAGTGATGGAACTGACCCCTTCAGAACTGCTTCACAAAACCCTGCAGGTACTGCAGCACAAGATACAACCTCCAGATCTGATCAGAAAAGAAGCAAAGAAATCAAAGATGCAACAAACTGGAGGACAAATGTCCAACTGTATGAGTCACTACAGACAGAACCAGCATGATAATGCTCAACTCTGTAGTCGGGATTATACCCATGATGGAAACAATGGGACATATGGGCACAAGGATATTCCTTTTCCTTTAAAACTCTATTGTTTAAGAACAAAGTAAACCACATCCAAATACATCTGGCATCAACATCTAATGCTTTGCAAGCTGATCCTTCACTGAAAAAAAAAAAAACCCAAACCAAAAAAACCTGAACATCTGACTATCCCATAAATTCTGCTGCAGCACATGATGGGTCTGGACAGTTTCTCAAGGAGGAAGTTCACATACACATTGTGCTGCCCACCCCCGGCTGCTCCACCAAGAGCCAGCTGGCCTGATCCTCCTCGCCCTCTGTCCCTTTCATGTGGTAGAGAGCAAACTTTCTCTAAGATGGTGGCTGGAAATGGCTGAGTGCTACCACAAAAGCAATTCATCCAGTTTGTATCCTATCCCCTGCTTAGATCTGAAGAGTGGCTGGGAAGGGGGCAGCTGGGAGCTGGCTGGAATGCCCTGGAATGCAATGGCAGGCTGCTTTTAAACCACATCTTTTCCCTGCAGGGAACAGGCTGCCAACAGGAAACGGGCTCATGTGCTGTACAGAGAATTAATAGTAAGGAATATGCTTCCACAAAGCACTGGAACTACCACAGGCTACTGCATGAAAACACACAAGAAATACAGAGCTTCATAAAATGCTTGAGGTCTTCCTCATTGCCATGTATTACACCCTGGATGTGCTCTCATTTCTGTCTGAGGGCTCCTGGACAGAAACAAGACAACTTCCCCACAGAAATTAAACATGATTATGTACACATCATGCCACAGGTTTACCTCGGAATGAGCCTTAACAGTCTCCCCATGCTGAAAGAAAGCACAGGGCCCAGTTAGCACCAGTTGGGCATCGATTTCCATTTGTATGTGCTATTTTGAGCAGAAACAAGCGAAAAGGTATGCAAGCAATCTCCTTTCTTCTCAGCCTGCATCTGAATGCTTGGTTCCCAGGGCACAGCTCTTGTCCAAGTATTGACTCTAGCTGAAGAAATGAAGTGGAAATTAATCACCGCTGCCATTTTAAACAACTTTCCTCCAGTTAACATTTCCAGGCTTCCCCAGGCCCATCAGCTCTTTTCCATCCAAACAAAAGAAGGTGTTCAGGCAGAGCCTGACCAGGCTTCATGCTTTCCAGACCTACTGAAGCCTGGTCAAAGTCCAGATACAAAGTCTGACACTTGAAGAGGCATCTCAGTTACTGCGCACCATGTAAAGTCAAATCATATGGGCAGCCCAATATGATGGGTCTAAGAGCTGAGGTCCAAAAGTGCAAACTTACTTTGTGTGCATAATACACATGTGTCTGTCAGAGAAATCCTGACTAGAAATAGAACAGCATTAAGCTTTGCCTACAGAGTTTGCATCACCAACAATTCAGAAGGCAGCTCTGCGTTAAGAGTGTCCACACAGTAAGAAAAGCCTGTAGTATTAATCACCTTCTGACAATTTCCACCACAGCAATTCATAATCCTATCTCCTTTAATTCCCTCAAAGTGTCAGAGTTCATCCTGCACTGGATTAGAGCCAAGAATGAAGCAAAGAACAAAATCCCACAAAATAGCAATCGCAGCTCAGTGGTAAAAGCCTTTTTCTCAGTAACCCTGGAGAGGAACACTTCAGCTTGCATAAAAGCTTTTATAAAGCTTCTTCTGGACCTTAAAAGCACTCAGGTGAATGCCAAATTACTCATCCTTTCGCTCATAGCCAAACAGCTCCCTGTCACTCCACTGAGCCTCTAAGCATTGTAAGAGCATCAGCCTCTCAGTGAGTCCAAATATATCTTTCAGATTATTCCCTGGAATTACAGTTATTCAGGAAGCTGAGGGCACCATTCTCAGCTCAGAACCATTCAGATGACTTACTGCTTAATAGCTTTGGATCCTAAGGCACCTGAAGGTCTGTCTGCCACCACAAGTCCCAGTTTGGGCAAGTTATTTCAACATACCTTACTGCAACGAGCACTGCAGCTCTTGTGAGGCAGCTGAATGCCAAAAGACAGGCAGATGTCTTCTGCTGCTTTAAACCACATGGGGTGAATGAAAATCCCTTGCATCTCCTTAGAGCGTGTGCTCCTGACTGAGACTACAAACTAGTTTGCTTTGCTAAGTGCTTGTAAAGCATATTTCAAACAATTATAATCTTGAGGTCTTCTCTAACATCACCACAATGTATATTTATTAAGTCAAAAGCACGCGTGCTGCTACCAAACAGTTACTTAACATTCATTACAACTTGTCCAAGCAAGCCTTATATGCTGTCTAATCATATGCTTCTCCTTGGGGCAGAAATGCTAAGTGTAGCTTGAATCAACAAGATACTGTTTTGTCCTGAGTTTACCCATAAAATACATACTTGAAGTATTGTTAATATATGCCTTTCCCACACAACTCCTGAAGCTGTAAAATCTTATTAGCATCTCAAATAAAAACAAAAGTAAATTGGAAAGAATAACAGAGATCTTCAATTCCAGTTTTTAATAAAATCAGGGAAATCACACTCTGACTTGCTCTCTGCTGCTCACGAGCACAGCACACGTGGGCTTGTTCACCACCCAGCATTGTTCTGCTCCAACAAAGGTGGTGGGTTTTCTAATGAAACCCTGTCACATGTCAGATACCTTCCTAGGAATTTGCCCACCTTCCCACAACAGTCCATACTAGCAAAACTATTTCTAAGCAAAAGCAGGAGCACTAAAAGTGATCACAAGACTTCTCCAGGTGAGAAAAATCAAGGTTCCTGAGTCAGATGTTAAGTCCATGAGAAGCTGCCTCACCTCCCATTGCCTCTACAGAAGCACTTGTGAAGTTTTCTTTCCACAGAGTCACAAGCATCAGGCCATCACAGGGACACCCGTGCTCCAACATGCTCTCTCCCATCCTGCTCTAATCATGAGGCAAACCACAGACTTTAATTCAAACTAAGTCAGCAATATAGCATACTACTTAAGCATCTTTGCCCTCCTGAACGCAGTACACCCAGATGTAATCTAGTTTTAAGGTCATCTCAAATTTAGTTTCATTCCATTATTAGAGGATACATGTGGTTGATAAAAGGTAATATTCTTAACATAGTATGTTTAGACTTATGTAAAGCAATTGGCTGTGTATAGCTTGGTAAAAATATACACACAAGAACAGCTTTATGGAGAAAGAAAATGTTTTAGAAGAAAGCATACAAGAATTTCAATCCATTGCTTTCATTAAGACCATGACTGAGTGACAACTGATTCACAGCAGTGTGAGACTATGTTGACTGAAGGGGAAAAAGTGAATATTGAAGGACTCTTTAGTTGAGCCAAGAGAGGTATAACGAAGCAATGCTGTCAGCTAACACCAGGCCAAGCACATTTGAAATATGGTACCTTTATTGTTTTCTCTTTTTTAATGTGAGAAGATTATCAGCTGTTGGAAAGAAGTGCCCAACATAATGGAATCTCTGTCTTGGCATCTTTAAATGAAGACAAGATGCATTTCTAGAGGACACTCTCAGACAGGTTACTCATTTCAATCCAGAGGTCAAAACTCTACCCACAAATCTTATTTCAAAGTGCATGGTTTACAAGGTATTAGACTGGGTGATCTTGTTGCCATAAAGATAAAAAGACACTCTGAAGACTACAGTAAAGTCTGTGCAAGCAAGCAGCAGCCTCACACAGACAGAAATGGGATTATGTCTTTTAATGGCAAGCTACTATTAGACTAAATCAGAGGTGTAACCTGAAGCTGCATCCTTAGTCCCAGCATGCTTCCTTTAGCTCTACATTGTTTGCCAGTGGAGATATGATTTCTAGAAACAAGGAGCTAAACTAATTATCTGATGTTCCATTTTCTTTAGAAATCTAAAGAACAAGATTGAATATGTATTAGTGAGCAGACTGCAGTCACTGCAAGCTGAAAAGATCACTTTACAAGCAATCCTCTCCAGAATGCCTTTAGAGTCCAAAGCAGCAGCAAACCCTCTGTTAAACAGACCCTATGAAAAGCAAAAAAAAATTAAATTGAAGAAGTATTACTGCAGGCAAAGCAGCTCCCTCTAACACATGCATCCGGCAGCACCTTGGAGCAATACCCATGCCCGAGGAGTTGCACATTTTAGGAAGGGAATGGGATGGCTGGACTTAGATGTGTGATTAGTTCCACTGATTTATATGAGACTCAATCTGGAAAGTCTTCAGAACGTGTCTGACTTCCAGCACGTGTGAGTGTGGTGGGATTGCTATTACTCATCTCAAGGGTTCGCAGGGCAAAAAAGGCTTCCTGTGGCTCTGCATCGACTCACTGCACGACTCAGATCATGGAGATCTTAATTTAAAGAAAGCAGTTCTTAAAGGAGGCTAAGGTGATAAAAACCCCAACAAACAGCACGCACAAACCCCAACCATTTCAGTGTTGACACTTGGAGATAAATCTTCCCCACTCACACCCCTCCCCCATAGCAAAAATAAAGACAAAAATAAACCACAAAGGGAAAGGAAGGAAAAACCTCCCAAATTTTATGTTTCAGCCCTACTGCAGCAACTGCTTTACTTGGCTTTTACCTGCTTTTTGTGGTGTTTCCTAGACCTTGAATGCAAATGCAAAGTACTCTACACACAGACAGCAAAGGGTTTTATACAGAGTCCTTTGTTACTAATGGAAATAGAGACAGGTGTTGACTGCAGTATGGACAGGAAATGCTGTGGACAGGAAAGCAGAAATACTGCAGTTCCTGAGACCTTACTCCAGAGATCCCTGTGAGCTGCTTCCCCCAGGCACTTACTAGACCAGGCCGTGAGAAAATAAGTTCTGGTGATGACTATGGTTCACACACACACTGTAATAAACGCTTCCAGATTTCATGTCTCGCAGCATATTATTACTGTTATTCATTATTTGCTAAGAGATGACAGAAAGCAAAGTATAATAAACAAAAGAATAGAAAACTCCACGACTCCCGCCCCAGCAACCTTAGACTGGTTTTGCATAGCGTCCCTCCAGGGTGCAAGACAAGGCTGTTTTTTCCCCCTCTGCCTTTCCAACAGAATAAATGAACAAGTCGAACAGCTTGTGATATTTGCATGACTGGGGAGAGATCATGTGAACAGTTTCAACAGCCAAAGTCTAAACAGTTTGTGAGTGGTAAAAAGCAGTTAGTGACAAAGTCCTCTGAAGCCCCTCACCTTGCTGATGATCGCACTGAACGTTACTCCAAGTATTATGAAATGAATCTGTAATGACAAGCAAACCCTGTAATTTCCACAGTAGGCTCTTTCTACTTATTTCCAGTTTAGAGATAATCCCACTTTTATTAGGTGCTGATATATCACTTTAAGTATTGCTTGTGCACTGCAGAGGAAGAGACCAAGTGCCAGAGAATGAGAGGTTTTAGCTGAAATAATCTCATGAAGGGCTTCAGCTAAGGCAAAAAAAGGTGAGGAAAGTAATGTTACATTGATTAGAGATGGATATGAATCCTACTACCTGACGTATATATACACCTATATAACTAACAATACTTTAAAATTATATAAGATTCTTTTGATGCAACTTAAAGGAAACAGATTTTAAGAAGCATATTTTCACTGAGTGCACTCCAGGCACAATTCCTGTCATTGACATTTACACATCCATGTTCTGAAACACTCTTGGCTCTGATAAAAACCACTACGGTGATCTAGCTAATCTTCAACAAAGAAAAGAATCCCATAAAGTTATAATGCTTCATATCTGCATTGTCCAGAATATCTGGGTAGCAGATTACTGCACATGGGAAGATTTGGCAATTGCCAAGTTAATGCTGCCTCTTGTACAATTACCTTATCTGTGTGCTAACAAACGTTCACATTGCAAAGCCAGACTTGGTTAAGAAGCTGAGGCGTATTTCCAAGGTTGCTCATTGACTTGTTGCACAAGGGTAATGCAGCTACTCACGTTCCACATGTGAATATCAAATCCCTGCAGAGGCCAGCAAAGCCCAGTTCTGCACCCACATCTTTTTCTGTTGTGACACCTTGCTCCAGCATGCAAAACACTTTCAACCCTCAGGAAAAGTGCTAGACTAAGGGTATCTCAAGACCTCAAGTTCTTCACTAGAGGACAGAACCACTAAGAGGCTACTTAACTTACACAATGAGATAGTATTTAGTCTTTTCTTTGAAGGGATATCAAAAGGCATAAGGGAGTCCTCATCCTCAGTGCTACTCACCTACTTCAGAGGCACCTTGGAAGCACAGTTACCAAATGGCCAACTGTAATGGCTTTGCATGGGGCTAGATGCCTGTTCACCAAGGAATCACAACATATCAATTTGCTACTAAAGCCACAAACTTGTGTTAAATAGTCCCTGGAAGCAAGTGACAAGAAACTACCAGTCACTGGTGTAGGATGTGAGAAAACAAAACACTTCATCATAGTCACACTCTTCAAAGTCAAGTGGTTCATCCAAGTGAGTAATATTCCTGCAGTGGTTTGTAGGTAACAAGAATGCTTGTAGAAGTGGAAACCATAAAGAAAATCATGTTACTGATGTATCATTATCATAATATGTAGAGATATGACTGCATAAAGTACACGGCAATGAGATAATGTGGAGTTGTCATTTCTGTTAAAATTAACTTGGCTTCCAAACACCATGAATGAGACACAGAAGCACCGCTTGAGATGGCTGCTCTGTCCAAACGCTCTCTGCCATTTACTGGCATATTAAAAAAACATTTGAGGTTAAAGTACAAGGCAAAAAATTACTGACAAGTAAAAGTGGGGGTTATTGCAATCTCAACTTCCACCAACATAGCGCCGCCTGCTCCAACAAGCTGCCTCGGAGGTGCCTGCCAGCCGACTGCACGCCTTCACAGCGGCCTTCCCCTTCCTCAGCCCATGGAAAACTTCCTTAAGATTTCATGCACAAGCAGCTTCATCCATGAAGACTGCTGCACAACACACAGGGACACAGCTTCCTTTGTCACCTCGTCTTCAGTCCCCCCAAACTACTGCAGCAGATAGAAACGTACGTAAAATCTAAACGCTTCCCTTGCTTGTTCCTCCTCCAGTCTTTTGTGCCAGGAGATAACACCAGAAAACAAAACTGGAGAAAGGTTATCCTATGAGCAAGCCTGTACCCTGCATTCCCAAAGGACTGCCAAATTCAGATTAAGCAGCAGACCTCAGGCCCCATGACAGCTACAAAACAAGCTGCGCCTATCAGTTTTTGTGAACCAAGAGGCACGTCTCACTGTTTGGTTTAAAGACAAACTTCTTCTAAAGAAGGTAAATACCTTCGAGTCACAACCTCACTTTCTACAAAACCATAAAAATTAAGAACAATGCTGCAAGCTGGCGCTGGATCCAACTCCACATGAGGTGCAATTTTTAACTGACAAGAGTAAGTTACTGAATCACTGGTAGAAAAGTTCCTGACTGTGTTTTGAAATAATCCTTCTCTTCTAAAAATAAGTCTTCAGAGATTTAATTTATAGCAATACATTACATTAGAGTTACACTGGCCCAACTTTCAGCCAGCTTTTGACAACACTCAACCCTCAAATGAACCTAGAAAAATACTCCTCATAGCTCCAAGCAGCACAGTGACTACAAACCAGAATTAAGGCTGAAATACGACGTGATTCGTAAAACCAAGATGTGAACCTAACACAAAAGTGTGGCAAAGTCTTTTACACTTTCTCAGTTATTCTCTCATAGTGATGCGAATCCAGAGCTGCTCTGGACTGCAAAACTGACAGCCCTCAAGTCACACAGGTGAAAAAATATGCAACTTACTGAACTAGCAACAAAAATCAAAGCCCACTCTGGCTTCAAACCCAAGAGCTCCTGTGCCTGGATTGTTTTACACATTGTCACAATAAGTAATGTCTTTTTGCTTTCATAACAAAGAACAATTTGCTCATTTCCTTGCCCTCCAAACAAGCATTTTTCCCTGTTAAGACACAGCACAAGAAATAACATTTAAACAAAAATACCCATCCCAACTCCTAAACCAACAAAGAAAACCATACATAGGAGAATGCATGTCACAGATGCACAGCTGTGGTCAGCTGCAGCTCACGGAACAGTTTCAGCAGGGCCACACAGAACAATCCTCTCTTCACCAGGCCCAGGGGTGGAATCTCCCATACATACCTGCTACTCCATCCTTATGGAATTCCCACTGCTTGCTTTTAAGCCCCTGAAGCAACTCAAAACTCTGATCAGCATTAGAGCTGATGGAAAACCATTAGCTCACTTATGTATGCACATGCACATACTAAGCAAGGGCTATTCGTATTTTCTTCTACTGTTAATAGACCATTATCTCTTTTCTAACGAAGTTACAGTACTTTCTTCTTTTCCTCCATAGAGTGGTTAGTTAAAATACCAGTTTCTACTTGAAGCTAATTCTACTGGACAAAAGGGTTTATTTATTTATATACACATATTTTTAAAAATATGCATATATACGCATATAAAATAATATAAAACATACAAAAAATTGTGCTAAAACTCTAATGGCCTCTCTCCAGTCCTAAATGCCCCACTTTTCCTCTCTTCTAGTGAAGTGCACAAGGACTGTCAAAATCCACGTACTGAATGGCTTCAAGTGCAAGCAGCTCTTTTATTGACTATCGGATATATTGGAAACACATAAACTTTGAATGGAAGCACCCCAAAGCCAAATGAGTAGCAGACTATTAGTCTGTTAGCTATTAGCTATACTATTAGCTCTATCTCCCACCTTTCCTCTGTCTTCTGGAGCAGCTGCCCTGCCAGTACAGCAGAAACTAAAATGCCAGCCTAAAAATAGAAAGCAAGAAAAGAGAGGGGAAAAAAAGGTGGTGTGGGGGGAAAGAACAAGAACTGAGAAAATAAGCACAGTGAGAAGCTCTGTAATATAAAACTGTCTCCAGCTTCAAAGTCATCAACCAATCGTAATCTAATAAATGCTTCTTTATTCTTCTAAAATCAGAACACTTGAACTGTCTATTTTTATTCCTGTTTAGAAGCAGCTATCTCAACAGGGCTTTCAAACCAGTAGAGCCTGGCATGCAAAGCAGTGACTTACAAAACTCAATTTCAAGCCATCATTTCCCAGACCTTCACTTGCTTATATGGGGTTCATTTGTCTGGCACACCAATGCCCTACAGCACAGACACCATTAGCAGAAAATGGGGAATTAAAGGAAGGAAATTGAGGGGATGTTTACATGAAACAACTATTCTTTTAACCCAGAACACTACTTAAGGGTTCTCCATTCTTGACTGTACACCATTCCTTGTATCTTAATGGCTACAGAGCTCTTCTGATATCCTAAGACACATATTCTCCAAGTGCAATCATTAGGAATTGCAATACTTCAGATTTGAATTAAAGCTTGGTCTTCTGGTCCTCAGACATGCCAACAGGAATTGCTAGGTACCCTTCAGGCACTGAAAAATCAAGGCAATAAGGAGCTGTACTCAGGATGAGTCTGGAAAATACATAAGCATAACAAAATACCATCTCTTGAGTACCCAAGGAGGTGCATCCTCAGCACTTTCATACTTTCTTTGAGAGGAGGTTGTCTGGAAAAGTTGTGGATGCTCCATCAGTGGAAGTGCTCAAAGTCAGGTTGGATGGGGCTTTGGGTAACTTAATCTAATAAAAGATGTCCCCTGCTCTGCCAAGGAGCTGGACTAGATGGTCTTTGAAGGTCCCTGTCAACACAAACCATTCTGTGATTCTAAAATCCTTGAGGCCTCCTCCTGTTTTTCACTGAAAATTAGTTTTATTAATATAATTATCAATGCTGTATTATGAACATGCTATGATTTATTGGTATAATGTAGAAAGAGCTGATTCCTGTTTTCCATTCAGAGCATGGGAAGATGCACCCTCAAGAGTAATGTTTCTATCTTGTATATGGAACACTGTAGTAGGTCTGCAAATGTTTGCACCCTAAATGTCACTTTGCCTCTGCCCTCCACTAACCTCAGGTAACTCACCCAAGCTCTGAGGACTTCACTCTTATCATCAGCAAAAGGAGGTATAAATCCTTTGGCTCTAAAGGACTTTAAGATCTGTGGTTAAAACTAGAGGTCACAACTGCTCCGCCTTCAATAGTGCATGGGACCTTCAACAGGTTATGGAATGACCATAATGAAAACGTCTTTAAAAGGACCCAATGAATATTGTATATAAAGATACTTCATTATTTTTAAATGAGAGAAGCTTAAACATTGCCCTTCAAAGAAAATAACCATTTAAAATATACAAGAACTGATCTGGACGTTATTTTGCTCTTAGGAAATCTAAGTAATCATGATCTCAAGCATTATTTCTCAATCCTTAATTTTAGTGAGGCAGTACATTAAATACGCTGTTTCCCACAGCAAGAATTCAAATTCAGCTTATGTCAGTACCTTTGAAAAGAGCATTTATTTCTAACTTGTAAATGATTCAAAAGAGAAAACTTAATTAATGCTGTTGTTTCCAGCCAGATGGCCAGCTATTAGTTTTCAGTCATCTCATTTGGAACAATTCACCACAAGTCTTCAGTTGCAAAGGAGTTTTAAAGCAAACCAGGATACTGCCCAGCACTGTTGGTGGCTGCCAAAATGTTCAGTAAGACAGAGCCACAGATATAGAAAGGTTTGATTTTTCCAACTGGTGTTGCTGTGGGTTATGGTTGTGTAAGTCCATGAACAACAGCACAACCGCTTGACAGACACACATTTCTTTCATTTAACACTTTGTATTTGGATGGCATTAGATTCACATATGGTTATATAATATTCCTTAAATGAAAACATGAGGCTACATGTATAGTGTTTCCCCTGGACTTGTGCTAACAGACTCCGAACTTAAGCTCAGTAGCAGACCACTGTGGTATGATGTGTATCAACCAGTCAAAATATTCCATGTGTACAGGAGACACCAGCACAGAGATTAATAGATAAATATTATGCAAACCCAGTTAAGGTTTACCACTAAACATCTATGGAATTCTAATATTCTCACTGACGCAGCACTTGGATATTTTCAAAGAAAGTTTCCAACAAAAATGAAAAGTGCTTTCTTGGGACAAGTGAGATGCTAAGCAGCAACAGAGAGCTTTTTAAAGCAGCAAAGTACTGCGTTTTGCAACAGAGTCTACCTCTTGAGATTTTAAGAGCTTTTCACAACTGCTATTAAATTCTGACATCCCTGTGAGGCAAGTATTGTATATGCTAGGTAGTTAAGTGTAAGGTACAAGCAGATTGAACCTTTTGCTCAATGTTCCATAGTGCTATGGAACAAACCCTGCTGTTCTCAGTCTTCCCTAACCACAATGTACGTTCATTATGCAGTAATCCACAGCTGAAAACCTATCTTAATTCCCTTATGATTGGGAAAAATAAATATGCACTTGCAACTCTATACATGAACTTTCAGCCTATAGTTCTACCAAACAAGCTAAACCAGATATGGGAAAAAGCTTCAATGATCAGCTGTCTACCTACACACGAGTTATTTCTGGTATCTAATTCAGAGCAAAGCTCAAAGCAGTGTGCAGACTGCTGGCAGACTTTTCCTGGTGACAGAAATCAGCTATAAAGTTGTATTAGCTTTGACAATCAGACTGTGATTACCTACTGCTTTAAAAAAAAAAAAAAATAATCAAAGTTATTTCTTTTCTAAAGCTGGTTTCTAATGCAGTGATTTCAAACCAGCTGGATGCCACTCTCTGCCATTCTAACAGTCACCTTCTGCAAAAGCTCCACTGGCCATAAAAAACAGAATGCCACCAAATTTTGAATAGAGAACAGTAACACGAAACAGGCTGATAAGACAGCTTTGACTTGTGCTGAAGCTTACGGTCAGTAAATCAGGTAAACTTAGGCCCAAGAAGCAGATATGGAGAAAGATTAGCCAAACTGTATGCAAGTTTCACCATTCTAAGCTGATTTTACAAGGTAATTGATGTGGGGGTCTCACTGCTGCTTTGCTTGAAGGTTCCAGACCAACATCAGTAATAATTCTAGAACTTTCCTCCAAGAGGCTGCTATCCATGGAGGAAGAAAGAAAGAATCAAGCTATTACCAGACCTTGAGCTCCTCTGAGTTCAAGGCCTATAATTGTGGGTGCACTTTATCTAAGCCATGCAAGAGGAAACCCTATTCCTTCCTGTGCTCTACAGCTGTGTAGCAGAGGAGGTGGGAAGGGTGAAGCACATTATAAGGGCCTCACCACTTGTATGAAAGCTGGTTAGAAAGTAAGAAAAAGATAAAAACCACAGTGAGAACAGCAAAATGCCACCTTCTGCACAGGACCAGGAGCCACTGCCAATGCCAAACCCAGTGCCAGAGGTATCTCAGCTACAACATGTGGATGACCTCTACCAAGCCACACCAGTGCCCACCAGAAAACCCTCCACGGAACAGGAGTAAGAACTTCTCTGAAAATTAAATGCTGTGCAGAGAAGTATCATTTTCAACAAACTTCAGCTAAACCCTGCCTGGCTTCTGGACAGATTTCCAGCCCAGGGCTGACAAGTCTAGTCTTTGTGGCTCTGGAGGCTTCAGGTCTCGCAGGCTCTGGTGGGCAGGCTTCAAGTCCTACAAAGAACAACCCGCTTAAGTCCAAAATGCCCTGAATTCATAAGAGAAAAATGGATAATATTCAACCTACAAACCTCTCCTCCTTTCTCAGTTCACTGCTTTCTTATTTATTAGCCTTTCTTACAGGCAAAGAGTGCTTTCTAAACACTGATACAGTTTTTAGTTACACGCGTGCTATAAATTGGCTATGCATCTGACTCAAGAGGAACAACAATTTGTTCAACAAATAATACGAAGAAAAGGTTCTTTCTGTACAGTTCCATATGTATAGAAACCACAGACTTTGTATCCCTGTGAAAAAAACCCACATCTGGTCTTTCTGAGTGTAGCAAAATTAAAGATGCTTGTACTTGGGTCTTTGTCTTCCCACACACCACCACTTAAAATCTAGTTATACAGAGAAAGAAAAATTGGGGGAAAAAAATGTTCTCTAGCTGTTAAGTAGGTAAAGCAACAATAGTTGCAGACTGAACACAAAACCAAAGAGGCGTTCTCAGGTTCCAAAGATGTCTTCTACTAAGCCCAGTACTTTTGTGAACTTCAAACTGTTCTTCATCTATGAAGAGTAAGTGTATTTCTCTTCCATGAGGCTCGCCAGTGAGATCTGCAATTTCATCATGTCTTCCACATCAACAGCAGATCCTAATACTTTAAAAATGCAATAAAAATGACTCCTTGTGCAATAGCAAAGTGCTGAACACAAGCAGGCTGAAGACTCAAACTCGCAAGGAACAATTACCATTTTTCTCCCCATGTTTCCCAGTGTTCTTTCCCCAGTGCTGCCTCTATCCACCAAGACCTGCGGCTTCAGAAGCATACTCTTGATGTCAGCAAGGCTTGGTACCATCTATCATGTTGAGATTCTCCACTATAGAGAACGGATTGATGGCTCAATACTTGGAGCAGTTGCTGGGGCACACAATCCCACGGACTTCCTGACCTACTCATTTTGAATAGCCTGAAGTCTGCCTGCACCACACACAGCCACATAAGACAGGGAAACCTACTCTGTTGCTACACGAGCAAATCTAGACACCTGAACCAGCACAGCTGCAGCAGCTTAGGTGTAATGGGCTTCATAGAACCCTGGAATGGTTTGTCATGGAAGGGACC
>JBCJKH010068065.1:0-14984 GCA_039877255.1 Loriculus beryllinus | reverse complement strand
GCTGCCCCATCCCTGGCAGTGTTCAAGGCCAGGTTGGACACAGGGGCTTGGAGCAAGCTGCTCTAGTGGAAGGTGTCTCTGCCTGTGGCAGGGGATTGGAACTGGATGAGCTTTAAGGTCCCTTCCAACCAAAACCAGTCTGGGATTCTATCATTATATGACTTCAACAAACCCACGACATCTAACTGAAAGAGGCCCCCAAGCACTAGGCAGAGAAAAAGAGGAATAAGCAGCAAAGCTCAGATAAAAACTAGCTACTATCCATCCTCTATTAACATCCCCAGCCAAGAAATTCATACCAGAGTGGGTTGAGCACTGCTTTGCAAGTCGGCCTGCTACAAAGCACCGGCTCATACTGCGCAGGGGGCAGGTCAGGCCGCTCCTTCAGCGGGGTCAGAAGACAGGCCAGGGGCACAACCATCCTCGTGGCCTCCAGCCTGCTGGAGGGCCACACGTTCCAGCTGAAACGCACGCCATCACGCTCCTCATTTTGCTGGATGAACTCCAGGTACGTCGCCATGGCACTGCAGAAGCTCTGAAAGGACGTAAGGAACACACTGCATGTAGACACAAGACACTGCGGGACAAAGCCAATACGTTATAATGAGTTAATCCCATTATCAAATGGACAATGTGAATGTATTAACCTCTTCTGTCCGGTGCTTTCCAGACATTCCAGGCAATTAAACCACCACCAAATCCAAAGAAGAAACAAGGCAATCAGACACTCTACGCTAGATGTGAGGGGTTTTTCCCTTGTGAGCCACATTTAACATCCCACTCTGCCTCGTACTGGCCTCAGGGCAATCCTGCCTGACTCAGGTAAGGGAAGAACAGGTTTTCCACATATCCCGAAGCCTTCAGCTGAAACCTTGGCAGGGGGAAAGAAGGCCAAAGCACTCATCACAAATGTCACCCGGCTGCCAGCCTGACCTGCTCATGGATGGAAAAAGGCCAGAAGAGACCTTCAGACTCACTCCAACAGCTCCATGTCCCTCTTGCGTTGCTGTCCCCAGAGCTGGATGCAGTGCTCCAGGTGGGGAGAGCACAGAGCCTTCCAAAGGCTCAGCAGACGGGTGGCGGTAGTATTGCAGCATCCACATGGGATTTGCTATAAGGCACCCTGCTCACCCCGGCTCCTTCTAGGGAGGCTGCGGGATCACCCAGCCACAGCTCGGCACAGATATAAGGGACACCACGGATCCCCAGCAAAGCCACAGGGACCACCTCCGACCCCTACGGCAATTCCATAGGGAAAAGCCCTAACCCCCGCCACTGCTGAACACGCAGCACCTCCCGTAGGGCACACCACCAACCCCTCCAGCCTCTCCCATAGGATACACCACCGGATGCCCCCAGCCCCTCCCGTATGGGACACCACTGACTCCCCATCCCCTATAGGGCACGCACTGACACCCCCCACAGCCCTCCCTATAGGGGACAGCCCGGAGCCCCCGTCCCCATAGCGCCCACCTGCCCGCTCCGCGCCGCTCCCCACAGCCGCTGTCTCCCGGCAGGCCCCGCGCACCCGGCAAGGCCAGCTCAGCGGTACGGCGTGCCCGCAGGCAAGATGGCGGCACCGGCACGCCCCGCCCGGCCCCGGCGAGGCTCGGCCGACATCTTGGCTACGGGCACGCTGCGCGCCGGTCTGAAGGACGGGAAGAGGGGCAACCCTATCAAACATGGCGAGGCAGCGGCGTCGGGCCGCCATCTTCACTAAGGGTGCCAGGTGCGGCGTTGGAATGGAGACAAACGGGGTGCCCCTACTAAAGATGGCAGGGGAGGCGTCGCCTTCCTGCCCTGGCACTGGCAGCCCGACGGGGCGAGGGGAGCAGCTCCTGTGTCAGGGTGCTGGGCAGCTTTACCCTCACGGCTGGGTTGAGGCCGCAGGAGTTCATCACTCATTATATATTCACGTTACTACTGTTGTTAATGTCCTCAGACCCAGGACTTGCTCTCCAATCCCTGTCAGTGAGAGGCAAAGCAAATCTGCTCCTCTGCAGGTGCTTGTTTATCCTCCATTTTACAGCTTCCTCACATCGCCATGTCTCTGAAGCAAAGCACAGCACTGTAACTGGGACCCAGGGCTCCAAGGCCATGCTGCACACACCCTGCTAGCATTAGGTTAAAACCACCAGCTGCCTACATAAACCCCAACTTGGTTTGCGCTTAACAACTGAAAGAGAACGCTTTGGGCTCTGCTCCTCCTCTTCCTCACTGCCCCCAGGATCTCCTGAGGAGCAGGAAGGCAGTCTGTGTGTGGTGGACAGCCCTGTTAAAGGTTTCTATACTCTGTTTAGGTGCCTATAACCCTGTTTAAGGTGCCTATAACCCTGTTTAAGGTGCCTATAACCCTGTTTAAGGTGCCTATGCCCTGCTTCAAAGCACAAAGTGGTTGGCAGCGATAGGAAACCCAGCTGTCCCCATTCGGGATTGTTTCTTCCCCAAAAGCACCCTGCACATGGAGGCAAAACAGGAAACCAGAGCGTGGGTTTAGAGCTTTCTCTTCCCGTTCTGTGCCCCATGGAAGCCATATCAGGAGGAGACAGAAGGTGGCACTCGAACAGCAGCAGATGCAAAACCATCGCGCTAATCACCTCCAGCCGCACTTACCAGCAGAGTAAACAAAGAGAAGCAGGAGAAACGGAACAGCCATTCAGCCATGGGGTGAATGGTTTCACTATCACATTCTTACCATGAACGTTGTTGTTTTAAGACTCTGGATTGTAAAGGCTACACACGTCAAAGAGTTCCTTCTAGCTGTCCTCTGTCAGTGCACAATACAGCCTGGTACTGAAGTTACCGTTTCTCTTGGAAATTGAAAGGCAGCTTGGCACTTGATCCCATGTGGAGATGGCATTGGGATGTGACAACCCTCCGCTTGGCCTTTGGACAGTTGGTTACCACTGGTGAGGAAAGAGCTCCGAGCAGGTTGGTAGGTTCACAGCAGGGTCTGCACTCCCCAGGGCTCACAAAACCAAGGGTGAGCTCTCTAACCCAGGAGGTACCCATAGCCCTGCACAACTGGAGCCTCTCCTGCATAAAGAAATGAGCAGATCATGCTTCCAAGCGGTTGTCCATCTTTTGAGGGTTAACTTTAGCTCTCAGCTTTCCGCAGCTAAGTGTTTTCACATTCAGTACTGGAGCTAGTACTGTAGATTCCTCAAAACATTCCATCTCGTACCAGTTTGTAAAAGGGACAGCTTTTCTTCAGTCTTCTACCTGGCAACTCAGGCAGAAAAAAAACCTCACAATACTGGTACCTTTTAGCATTTACTCCCTTCTTAAGGAAGAATTATAGGCTGACAGATTAGCCAGGTTTGTGACAAACCAGAGTGACAGAAAGATCATTCCTCCAGTTCATTTATAAGTAGATCAGATCCCTATTTTGCAGATAGGCAAGTGAAATTGCTTCATTTTTCTCTATAGGCATAGATGTGGTTTTCCACATTTGAGAAGCTTTGTTAGAGCTGCAACACCAGGAAGCTTCAGAGACCACAGGGGTCATCTAAACCAGGTAAACCCTATACAGATGAGCGGGAGTTTAGAAAGCTTAATAAACCAATTCTCTGCTTCCTTAATCTGTTCACAGACAAGCTCTGCATTTTCCTACTGCCAGCAAATATGGTTATACTGCATGAAGTGACATACCTGCATGATAAAGACATATTGTTTCCCTGAAAGCTATCTTTGCGCTGCAGCAGAGCACAAACAGTGTGTTATCTCTGCCAGCAGGAGGATTCAGGACCCCATTGTGTTAGGTCCTCTTTGAACACAAGAAGACAAAAGGCAACCCCAGCCCCACACCTCAATGAAATTACTTTTGGCCACATAACAGGTATCTGAAGCAGCATTTTCCTCAGGCTTAAGTGTGCTGAGTGGTTAAAGTGGCAGAGAAAGAACAAACACCTGATCATTTAAATCCCAGTACTCTTTTTGTAAGAGCTCTTCTGCCTCTGCAGAGATAATGTATCCCTGTCACCTCTGCAACAAAAGAGGGAGCTGGCTGTGGGTGCTCACACCAGCTAAACAATCACATACAGCTTATCAGTACTAGTTGTTTGCTGGAGACAGCATGCCCAGCTGCCCACAAACAAGGAGCCTTTGCCTCTGTCTACACCCTCCCTGAACAGGACAGAAACCATGCTTTTGTTTTATTCTTCGTTCAACACCTACCTTCTGTCCACAACCCACCATGTAAGTAGGAAGATGGGGGTCAAGGAAAACATGAACACTTCCATATGCAATCCAGTCTGCTTTTAGAAGGTGCAAACTCCTGGACAGTACTGAAATAGCTGATGTAAAGACTCCTACCCTTATTAGGTAAACTGTCTTCCAAAGTCTCTGTTAGCCCAACTGCTCATTACTTGTGGTCCAATTACCTGACAAGCTGATAACTCAGTTGTTGTAGAGGTGCTTGACCATTGCCCCCTCAACACAGTGCCCAGGAGGGCTTATTTTCAGACAGGGAATCTTGAAAATAGCTAGATGCAACATTATGCTTGGCCCACTCACTCTTGTTCAGTGCTGGAAAGCTGTGAAGATGATGAGTAGAGATCCAGCTTGGATGCAGCAAGACGAAGCCACAGGCAGCAATTTGTACTGGGAGAAGAGTGCACAGTGCGCTGCTGCTAGTACATCAGTCAGTCTCTGTTACTCTGGAACTGGCTGTACCCTACATGCACAACATTCTCACTCATGAGAAAGAAGCTGACTGGTTTTCCCTAGAGGTTGCTTATAGGTTTAAAGAGGTGGAGTCACAAATTAACATAACATAGCTGGTACAAGAATCTGTTCACTTCCCTGATCTGAACCTGCATTTTCAGATCAAGATCTGAAACCTGCTTTTTCCAAAGACAACACAACCCCTCTAAAACTGCCAGACGGACATCAATAACCAGCGGAATTTAGACACATCTCTCTCTTGAGAGGCTTATGACAACACCACAGTCCCTAACATACAGACTGTAACACGCAATCGCCAATTCATCATTCTAGTCACACAGGGGAGCCAGAGAGGTCACACAAGATACAGAGAAACTGGCTCCATATCACATTGAGAAGGTTATGCTTTTTGATGATATGCTGGTATCATGCCTTTCTCAGATCACAAACCAAGGCCAGAGGTCATATTTATGTACCAACAACTGTCACTGACATCTTTTCCAACCCTGAGGGTATTCAGATCATCTGTAAAAATTTTCCCTGTACCATCACACTTTGTTTTCTCTTCTGGAAAACGCATCTTCCCAGAATACAGCTACTCAGATTTTCATAACCGCCTACATGATGCAGCTGCCAGAATACACCAGCACAGTTTTGATGATGCTCTTGCAGCTGTCAGAGGAAGGCATAAGTACAACAGATGCATCACCAGGAAACAGAATAAATGAAACACAAATGTACATGAGAAAAGAAACAGAAGTTTAAAGATAAATTAGCAGGTAAAAAAGATAATAAAGACTGAGTTCTGTTTGACGTATCCAGGTCTTTCCCACATAAGATACTTCGTCTTCAATTAGATAGTAGGGAGACAAGTGTCAGCTTTAAGACTCAAGCACCCACCAGCAGCATCAGTCTGAAAGCAAACTTTGGGATCTCCTTCTCGGCAACACTCATCAGCAAGTTTTTCTGATCAGCTGATGATTTATTTTGTCATTCAGAAGAAGCATCTGCGGAGTACTCAACACAACCCTTGAAGTGGTGCATCACCACCCAGCTGTTCTATGGCACTTGTCAAGTCCCACAGCCAATTTTTGGTACAAGAAGGGATCTACATTTCCACTTCAGCCTTGATCTTCAGTGCTGACTCCATTTCCAGTCCTCTCACAGAACTGCTTGGACAACTGATGTGTTGCTGCTTTATGTTTCATTAAAAACAAAGTCACTCCAATGTCCTGAAGCTGCTCACAAGTTTAGGAAGCCTACTCTTTAAAAAAGCAAGCCACTTGGTCACCTTGGCTGTGAAGCATGAGTCCAGTTTATAGTTTCACTTTAAAACTCCAGCCACTCTGTCATATAAATACAGTTTGATGGAGAAATCTCACCACCTTCATGACAATCATCAAAGACCTACAAAAGGAAGCCCCAGGTCAGCAGAGAAATTATATACAGCAAGCAAGATCTGACAGGAATAACATATTCCTTCTCCAATAGATAAGCAGTAGTCTAACAGAGGCCTGTTATCAGCAACAGTGTGGCCAGAAGGGCCAGGGCAGTGATCGTCCCCCTGCAATTGGCACTGATGAGGCCGTACCTCAGACACTGTGTTCAGTTCAGAGCCCCTGACAACAAGTGAGATGTTGAGATGCTGGAGTGGGTCCAGAGAAGGGCAATGGAGCTGGTGAAGGGTCTGGGCACAAGTGTGATGAGGAACAGCTGAGGGACCAGGATGAGGGTTAGTCCAGAGAAGAGAAGGCTCAGGGGGGACTTGAGATCAGAAAATGTAATGTAATTTGGAAATGGCTACACTTGAGAGCACCTTTTCATAGTCAGTCCAGGGAAGAGATAGATGTAAGTGGGAAGCATCCTGGTCTAAACTGAAGAACCTGCCTGTTGCACCATAGCTAAAGCATCATGGATAACACTCCTAAGCATAGCTGACTTAGCAAGCCACAAGGGCTTAACCCTGCAGTGCGCCTGCTGGCCGTTCGCACGACCGTATTGAAAACCTGGATGCACCCACCTATTCATACACAGAATTACTTACAGGGCAGAGTCCACAGGGTGTCCTGACTAATCCAGTGGGCTGTATGAGAGGACTGACGGCTCTGTACAACTTCATCTGTCCATCCACACTGCCTACCGTCCCTTCCTTTGCAGCAATAATAGTCATCTCCACTTTTCCATCATATATGAGCGTGTTTAAAATGGTTTCTATGTCTTCCATCGACAGCTCTACCTAAGAAACAGTTTGGACAATAAATATTAGTCAAGATACTTGCCAGCAAGCCCTGCAAGAAGGAAATGTGCCAACATCTTGAGTTAAAAATCCTTAGGGGTTCTAACCTAGCCCAGATAAAGGCACTGCTGATGCTGGGCACTTTATGAGGCTATGCAGATACAAAAAGAAAAGCACAGACCAATACCTCCTACCTCCCAAGCACTTTGGGGTTACACTAGCCTTGGCTTACCAAAAAGCTTCCCTATGCGCCTCAAGTGTCTATATCATCCAAACACTACATACTTCCAGTGTAGAGGAAAACTATTGTAAAAAGAAAAAGATAAGCCTGCTGAAGATACACCTAATAATGGATACTTGCAAGTGTTTTTTTCCCCTCCTTTTTTTTCTCCACCCCTAGAACTGCTTGAAGTACATAGGCAAACCTGAGAGAAATGATAAAATATAAACTGGTTGAGACTGTTAAAGGTGCATTTACTTTGAATTCAGTTTTACTTCATCCATGTGAATGCTAATTCTTTTGTAACCCTTTGAAAACCCACCGGTACAGTCCATCCTGGAGTTCCATGCAGCATCAATGACCCTCCTCAAAAAGCAATCAAGCAACAAATGCCACCTCCAGTGCAGTAATCACAGGGTACTAAAGCAGCTACTGAACCCTCACCAAATTTGCAGGACCCAAGCAACTCCTGGTTGCACTAGTCATGCACTGACAATTTCAACAGTAGTAAAATGTATCTATTCTGACCTTACTGATACCCAGTTCACAGATGTATTTCCACACCTCATGGGATGAGGCAAATGAGCTGTTCCTCTGTATCATGGGATTCTGTTTGCTGTCTCGAGCAGCCTCTGCCTGAGGAAGAAAACCAAAAACGAGTTACAGCCAGCACCCACTGCCAAGAGCCTCCTTCATAGTTTGGTTTCAGGCAGACTGGATTACAAAAGTTGATTTCCACACCATTTCTGGCACGGTTTTTCTTTAACATTTAAAGCTATGTCCTTAAAATTGTAAGACGATGCACAACCAAACAGAATTTTACAAGAAATACAAGAAAATGTACAGAGTGATTTAGGTTACTGTGAAGGAATAGCAGCATTTGGCATTTTGTTGGCAAAAAAAGAAAAGTCCCTGCAGTACCTATTTTCTGTTAAAATATATTTTAATAGAACAGAGAAATGATGCAATCTGCATAGGACTTATTTAATCAAAAGCAGGCTTATCCTGCAGGTAAACTAGGCAAAATTGTTATCTAAGCGCCCTATAACCTCTCAGAAATTAGGAGCTCTGCAGGGAACAGTGATTTTTTTGCTGGATTTTTTGGTGCTGCCTGGCTTGTCAATGGATCTTGGAGACAGAAGGCTTCACTCCCTGCACAGGGTGTGAAAATACATATTATTAAAACGCACCATCCCACTTGCTGTGACAAAAATAAACCAGTCCAGATTTGCCAATCTGGTTCTAACAACAGTCAATACTTAAGGGAAACTTAAGCCTTGCCTGTCACTGGCTTTATAAAGAGAATAATTATTTGCACAAAATACATGGAAGTTGACTTCAGCAGTGGCACTCACCTTACTCTGTAGAAATTTAAAACATTGTTGATTTAACACCTCCACAAACTCCGACTCGAAGTCTTGGTCACTGTACCAAGCCCCACCAGTCACCGAGCGGTCGGGCTGCAGGTTATATAGCATATACACCTTCTTCTTGGATGCCTGTTGGAGAAAGCATGCAGCTCTTAACATCAGGAAGTCTTCATTACTCCTTCATTACTGTAGGTTCATTACTCCTAAAACTCAGGGCACCGCCATCCAGCTGACCTGAGCTAGCCTTAAAGCGTTTGACCCTCAGCATGGAGATAAAGATCAATATATCTAGATTCCTAATTATTTTATAACATAAGTGTTAGGAGAGTCCAGAATACCAGCAACATATACACAACACAAACCTCACTGAAGGAGGTCTCAGAACTTAATCATAGCCTATTGACTCTAATTCCCCTCCACAATTGAAAGATGACAGGAAAGCATCTCCAGAAGACAGCAAAGACAAACAATGGAGAAGCTTCCAACTGTTTCTGCAGGGTTCAACCTGTACAATGATGATAAGACCACCCTTACATGATTAAATCCTGCAGCTAGTCTGCCCCTGCGAGCCCACTCCTTACTGCCACAACTAGACAGGGTGAATGGGAATGCTGCTCCAGTCCTGATAGTAGTAGTCAGTTAAAGGACAATGGCCATCCAAAGGACTAAATTGGCAACACCTGAAGCTATATTAGCAGCATTACATCCCCTGTATGACTAAATGAGGCAAGCATCTCTTACGAGAACATGAAAAAGCTACTGCTTTTCTGTGTCAAACTTCTTTATCTCCATTTGACAGAGAGGAGATTCAGATAAGACATTAGGAGGAAAATCTTTACTGTGAGGATGATGAGATACTGGCATAGGTTTCCCACAGTAGCTGTAGCTGCCCAGTCCCTGGCAGTGTTTGGGGCCAGGTTGGACAGGGCTTAGGGCAACCTCCTCTAGTGGAAGGTGTCCCTGCCCATGGCAGGGGTTGGAACTGGATGAGCTTTAAGGTCCCTTCCAACCCAAACCAGTCTGGGATTATATCATTCTATAATACAGGTTGGAAGAGATTTCTGGAGGTGATCAAGTCCAGGTCCCCATTCAAAGTAGGTCCAACTTGTACAGGTTACTCAGGGTCTTGTCCTGACTAACCGGAGTTAAGAACTCATAAGTCTATAACAGCTAAACCCTGGAGGCACCTCTCTTTTTTGGTTTAATATGGGAGTAAAGCTGCCCTTTCCTTTTGGCAGCCTGTTGTATGCATTGCTTAATGCAGGGATTGGCCCTTGCCTTTCAATTTGTACTTAAGAATTTCTTCCTAATGTCTAATCCTCCAGTTTCTCTCACATAACCCAATGGCTTCACCAGCAGTCTGGCCACAAAGTTTGCCACTACAGACCCTCAGGGCCAGTTCTGCTTCACAGAACTGAAGTTCCTCTCCATGAATTCCTGCATTGTGCATGCCTTCCACCAAAAATTCACTCATCTCCTCTGGAAAAACAAAGCAAGCCAATAGCTTCCCAGTCATGAGAAGATGAGCTCAAATGTGACTTGGAGTGGCTGCACTGAGACATTCGGAAACACCCCACGTTCAGACAATAAAAGGCAATATCCAGGTACAACATCACCCCCCAGCCAAGGTGGAATTTTCCAGCACCAGCTCAAGACAAAGCTGGAAAGCAAAGAGCAGGATGAAGAAGCCAAAATGAGGAAAGGAAGAAAAAACCATCTGAGGTCAACATCAAAACCTAAGCAAATGGAAATTTCCAGGGAGAAACATTAAGCTGAAGAGGGAAAGAAGAATCAATCAGAAGAACTTCAGCATGAGAATCTCAAGTCAGAACAAAACAAAATCAGCTGCAAAACAAGAGACAAAATGAGACTCAAGGAATGCTAAAAAAGATTTGAAAAAGAAGTGCTCTTACCAGAGGAAGAGTCTAAAAATAGTTTATTTTACAGAAATACTCTTTATAAAAATCACTATTGCCTAACTGAAAGGAGACTAAACTCTGATTACAAAACCCATGTGCCCTCATGCCAGCAGTCAGGTCCCAAAAGTCAGATATTGACAGATTTCTCCACTGCAGAATTCCAAAGCCAATCTAAGGCTGTTTGTTTGCCGTCTGGATTTTAAAGCTATGAACCAAGTTTTCCATTGTGTTTGGGTTTGATTTCAACATCCTCTATGGAACATTTGGCTCATGTTTTCAGGGGGGTTTTCTAAGCAACACAAGGGTTAGAAACTTACTCTTTTTTTATATAATGAGAAAATGGAGATTCTTGTGCAATATCTTACTTCCAGCAGCTGGGATTTTAACAAAAACAATATACATATATGTGTGTGTGTATGCATGCAATCACCCTGAGGCTGCTGACAGCCGTAAGGCTTGGTGACCACTTGCAGTATGCCATAAAGAAGATGCTGTCCATTTCCCCTCCACACATAACTCTCATTTGTATCATTCAGTCCCTCTTCCAAAGAGTTCACTGCACTGTTGGCTGAACCAGTATATACTGAAATGAGCTATTTGGAACTTCTTTAAGGAATTTCCATTAAAGTGCGGCTTGGCTCAACAAGCAAATGTCAATACTGCACCTGCCACAGACAAACAAACAACATCTGTGCTTGGATTGGATCAGAACATTGTTTTCTGGAGAAGCAGCATTCCCAAGCCCATCACAAATCCCGTGGAGCCTGTGAGTACCAGATTTTAGGTTCACATCTCAAACTAAACTTAAAGAAGTGGAAAATCACAAGTAGATATGGAGCACCTTCATGATTTCATCAACAGCTCAGAAGAGGCCTGTGCTGTGTTTGTTCTGGCAAATACATGAAATATCTGAGCCTCATGAAAATGCAAGTAAATGATGAAGCAATTTCTGCCACTCTAGAACAGCCCTAGCTCTTTCTAGCCTGTGGATATCGACACACAAATTCACGCTCATATAGGCTGACCTTCCAATATGTATGCCTCCAAACTCACCATGGGAGTATCTCCATCCAGGGATTTGGTGCTGTGTTGCGTCTCTGTTGCAAAGGCAGGATTCCTTCAGGCTAAGAGGCTGTTCTGATAATCACTGAAGGTGTATATTCCTCAGATACGAGTCTCTAGTGAAAATCTGGGTAGCAAAAATGCTTCAGTCAAAATGCTAGACCTATTTCAGCTGAAAAAGAAACTCATTCCACAGCTGCTGCAGCACTGGAGCCAATTCTCATCCATGCTAATCATCCTTTACACTGCTCAGAAGGAAGACAGGACACTTCATATGGCACCAGCAGTAATTCACCCCCCATTTAAAATCCCTGCATGCTGGCGTGAGAATCAGGCTCTGCAACCAGAGCAGGGAGCTCACCAGGAGGGAGGGTGTTTTGTGGAGGAGATCTCTGTTCAGATCTGTTGGTTTGCTTCTCAGCAAGACAGAGCTCATTGCCCATGTCAGAGACCAAGCAGAGCTTCTGACTTGTCCTTGGTAATTCTGCCTAACCCAGCACTCCCAAGAACCGATCCCTGATGGCCCCTTGCAAATGACCTTGAGCTGCTGCAGTTTCTTGTTGCAAACAGGGATGCCCATGACCAATCTGTACCTAGAATAACAGAACCCCAGACTGGTTTAGGTTGGAAGGGTCCTTAAAGCTCATCCACTTCCAACCCCTGCCATGGGCAGGGACCCCTTCCACTAGAGCAGCTTGCTCCAAGCCCCTGTGTCCAACCTGGCCTTGAAGACTGCCAGGGATGGGGCATTTCATAGGCAGCCTCTTCCATTCAGAGCTGGCTGCAGTTCTTGGTGGTTTTGAGTTGTGCCACCACAGCAACAAAACTTAGAATGAAAGCAAGGAACGAGAAGCCTGGGTAGGGATGCAAAGGTTCCAGCTTTGAGGACCTTGCTGATGAAAGGAGGTGATGAGAAGTCCGCTAGATATGTGTGTGCACCGGGACAGTCACTTGCACCAGGGATGTGGCTGATGTTGAGGCTCTGAGTGTTTGCAAAAAATGGCCATCAGATCCCATGAGTCCATGAGATACATTAGGACACTGGAGAGAAGGGAAAAGCAGTTTGTCAGAGATTTTCATGGCTTTCTGGAATGCTGTTTCGGTCTGGTATCAGTCAAGGTTTAAGAAGGTTGGGTGAGATCTCAAGAGGATAATGCAACAGGAAGAAGTGTCAAAATCTGCTTTAGCATGAAGAAGGGATGGAGACTCCCAGAGGACATGCGGAACAAGTAGTCCCTCTGTAATTATTAAAGCTGCACCACTTGGCATTATAAACTCTATTTTTAGCAATCCCAAGCTATGACTGGAAAAATTGGTCTGGCCTAAAATGTTCTGACTGTTTAAAGTTTAATTTTTGCCACAGATGAGGCTGCACATTCAGCCCCTTTGTGTCGTCCATTGGGACAAACGTGCCTGCTTTGGGGAATGCTTCTGTGCCTGGGGCTCAAAGCAGCAAGCCCACCTGGGACAGCCAATCTCAGCCCCTTTCCTGCAGGAGCAGGGAGTGTTCACACACCAATTGCATGAGCTTTGTCCTGGCATCAGGGGTTATTCTCCAGAGTGGTTGTGTTTGAATGCAGCATTGGCCACCAAAAGCTGTGCTGCTGCTGGAGGCTCCTTGGGTGGTTGGTTGGATCAGGCTCCACTGGCTCTTTGAGCTTAAGCTTGAGTGGTTTTGGGATCATGAGCAGCAAAAGTTAACAAGAAGCTCTTGATCCTATGTGTCCCTTTTTAGCTCTATTCCTGTGAATGAGTTTATTAGTGCTGCACTTCAGGGCTGTGAGGGAGTCGGAATCACTCCTGAAGCTTTTCCTTCATACTGGGGTCAAGAAATACTCCTTCTATTCCTTCTTGTTTTGTCGACTGGAAGGTCATTTTGAAAGTGATGGGAAGAAGCCAAGATGCATCTGGCTGCTAGAGCCTGGTATGAGAATTATACAGCCTTTTGGGACTGCTGTCTGTCATAAGTCCTGCTTTCCGCTGTGCTACATTTCTTTACTTGAGGTTAGGACAGAATTTTTCCACTGAGATCTTAATGTGTTGCAGGTCAACAGCATGGTTTCTGGGTTGTTGGAGCTACTAAAAATGTCCTGCTAAGACCAAATAACCCTTCTGGAAATCAGGGGGTCATTGGTAAGAAATCCTTCACATAAGAGTTTGAAGAAACAAAATTCATGGCACAAAGAAAGGATTTAGAGGTGATGTCAGGTGGAGCAGTATCAATATACTTGTTTCTCTGCTGCACATAGGAAGGACAAAACTGGCCTGAGCTGTTGCAATCCGCTTGCCTCCAGCTCCACTTTCATTCATGTTCACTGGCGAAGGGGTTCTGCTTGCTTGGGATAGCACAGCTCTGAAATTGGCTCATACTTTCGTTTCTCTTCAGCATAGATTCCTCTGGCAGGGAACAACAAGCTTCCAAGCTTGCCTTAGATCTCAGCTTTCTTGAGTACCAGCTTTCTCCAGAGATGCTCCCTGTATAGGTAGCACCAGACTGGTGAGGAAGTGAGATGCTGGAACCATGTAAGACACAGAGTTTGTGCTTATGGTATTTTCCAGGTTTGTGTCTGTCCTGTTGTGCTTGTTGCCTGCACAGGACTCAGCTCTGCTGTCTTTGAGTATCCGCTCTGAAGCTTTAAAGTGCTTGAAACCTTTAAGGTCAATTTTCTGCAGTTTTCTGTTTTTTTCATTCTTCTTCAGTCACCTGTTTATAATGGGATTTCTTCTCTCCTTTGTTTAGAGGAGGTGATAGGTTTTTGTGAAGTCAACAGCATTGTGTTTGCTTATTCAGCAGTAACGCTGCCCGAAGTCTGTCTGAAATACATCAAAATGAGATTCTTTAGTGTGTGTATGAAATACCATTTGAAGTCGTATATAGGTACAAGTGTGAGGTTGGATTATTGCATATTGCCGTGAAAATGATAGCATTTGTACTTGGCATCTGTGATGATACATTGAGAATTCTTATCAGCTTGTCACCACAGGAGAGGAAACCATGCTGGCAAGTCAGAAGAATGAGAGACCATCATGGGCTTCTCAATCTGTAGCAGATGTTCCATGTCTCCTGCATTCTTCTCCTCAGGTTCCTGGTACCTGTGTATCTGTCTCCTGAGCCCAAGTGTGCAGTGGGAATCAGATAGTTCCCAGCAGAGTTCATGGAGCCGTTGGTTGTCCATGGCTCAAGCCCATCAGTTCAGTGACTGGACCCCAAGTATGTAGAAAACACATGTGCTTGAGACTGACCAGCACAGGAATGGTCCTTCGATTTCAGCCTTATTTAGACTTATTTAGGACATGGAGCTGTTGGAGCAAGTCCAGGAGGCCACGAGGATCATCAGGGGCTGAAGCACCTTCCATATGGAGCCAGGCTGAGAACATTGGGGCTGTTGAGCCTGGAGAAGAGAAGCTGCGTGAAGGCCTCAGAGCAGCTTCCAATGTCTGAAGGGGGCTACAAGGATGCTGGAGAGGGGCTCTTCATCAGGGACTGCAGTGATAGGACAAGGGGTGATGGG
>JBCJKH010068056.1:0-11777 GCA_039877255.1 Loriculus beryllinus | reverse complement strand
GCATTTGTAGAGTATGTATATATGTACACATGTATAAATAAGCATAAAGACTGAGGTAAAAGAAAATGTGAAACAGGGTGCTTTGAGATTTCCTGCAGGGATAATGCTTACTTGGTTCCTGCAGTCCTTTGTTCAGTTGAATCTGTGGCTATGGCTGTGGCTTTTGTGCCTGAGGTTACACATACTGGTGTGTATTCTCTACTAGCTTGGGAAGGTAGTAGAGCTAAGTAGTGTTTTCTGCACTTCCCACATACTTTCCAAGGTTGTTTTCAGCCCCTTTATATAGGCTTCTAAAGTTAGAGGTGTGAACGACTGTGTAGTGTGTTTAAGCTTGTTGACAATGAGTGCTCTTTCCTAAAAGTTCTTTTGGGGTACTTTCTGAAGTAGTTAATGGACTATCCAGAGATGTGCTCCAATAGGCTGCAAGCTGCTACTTCATGCTTATCAGATTATTATTTTTTTTGTTTCCTCCTGTCTGAGACTTCTGTATGAGTCTGATGGAGAAGGAATGTTTCAGGAATGCTTTTGTGGTGGAAACGTGATGTTGGGTCAATGACTGGGGTTCATGTTAAATTGTTAAACTGGGAAAATGACAAAGTTTTAAAGAGCACACTGATGATGTGACTTCTAAATGGTAATAGTATTGAGGTTTTCCCTGGAAGTGTTTGTTAAAGGCGAGATTGGACAGGGTTTTGAGCAACCCGGTCTAGTGGAATGTGTCCCTCCCCATGGCAGAGAGGTTGGAACTAGATGAAATTTAAGGTCCCTTCCAACCCAAATCATTCTTTGATTCTAAAGAATACTTATTCCAAACCAAGAACTGCTGTCACTGCACTATAGCTGACTTACCTCTCTCTATGGGACTTTTATTTTTCTGTGCAGACTGGCTGATGAATTACACATGCCCTCCCTGCCAGAGATGATGTTTGGAGACAATATCCTAAGGATACAACACGATCGTGGTTTTGGAATTGAGTTCAATGCAACAGATGCTTTAAAATGTGTCAATAATTGTCAAGGTATGATCAAAGTCGCTTGTGCAGAGGAGTGGCAAGAGAGCAGGTACAGTATTTTATCACCATTGGGCACCTACTGCTGTGTTGCGTGTGAAACTGTCATGAAGTATTTAGAAGAACAGACTGAACTCTTGAAGACCATGTTGCATTTGGTTATACCATAGGTAGAGTGTGTAATCACAGGAATCACTTAGCTTTTCTTTGCCATGATCATCCTATCTGTTAAATAGGGTCAGTTGTATTTTCAATTGAGTCTTGGCTTTCTTAAAATTAACTACAAGTTTATTTTAATACTGTTTCTATTTATTCAAATTCTTGGGGCCTCAAGCATTACAAGATTGTACCGTGTGGCATTTCGAAGTGGAGAATGCTGTGCGTGTTCAAAATCTTAGCCTTAGGAATATAGCAGAACAGTAACTATGCATGAGAATTAATTCCACTGCTTAGTATTTATCAAATGATTTGCAGAGGACCTAGAAATAAAGCACAGAGAGAAGTGAAAGATGTCATGAAAACTAAGGCAAATAGCATTGTTAATGATTGCAGTGTGTTATCAGCAGATTGCTTTCGCCTACTTAAAGAGAAAATGATCTTGAAATACAACTCTTTCAACAACACTGAACCAAAATCTCTGACTCCTAGGACTGAGGTAGTGTTATAGCATAGGAATTCTGGTAGTGGTTTTCCAATCTTGTGTGGAAACAAGATGTTGTGGAGAAACTGTACAATTAAGTCCTGACATTGTCATTGCAGCATAGACAATGGTGCTGTTTTTCTTCTTGAAGAGTGTGGGAATTGTAGTACATATTCTTTGTGAGGTGGTAATTTTTTACGAATTATTACAAAGAATGTTGTTTTGCACTTCTTAAGGAGTGAGCCTGAGCACACTAAGGAAGTTGTCAAGCCATATGATTGGACTTACACAACAGACTACAAAGGAACACTGCTGGGAGATACTGCAACATTAAAGGTAACTATTTTCTCATTAAATGCTCATTGCAGATTGTTTCACTCAAACACTTTTTAGACTTTCATTTACCTTTCAGTAGGCATCTGTAAAATCTTTCAGGTTTCGTAGTTTCTGACTTTTAAAGTCTAGTTTGGGCTTTTCATGTCTCAGCATGTTATTCTTATCAAATCATGGGTTGGTTTGGGTTTTTTAAGCAATTTAAGATCATAGAAAAGGGTGTCGTTGTGTTTCTTAGTGACAACTTACAGAGTAAAAATCTTCATAGCTGAAAATCTTCTGGATGCCCCTCTGAAGCCCTGGGGTCTTCACACAAAATGGAACTATTAACTGTAATTTTCTACTACCTTTATTCTACGTTGGTTGCCTGTTTGTCTAAGCAGATACGTAGATCTGGCTGCTTTCTTCAGTGGCTTTATATTCTTTTCTGCAACAGCAAAAACATTTAAAACTACAGGCCCTCCCTTGTCTTTACTTTCAAATAAGACTGAAGTTCCCAGTTTCTCTTTACTGTATGCAGATTGCATGCTACTAAGCACGTACTCTGTATTAAGAGTCACAGATTACTTGACTTATTCTGAAAGTAAAAGTGCAACATAGAAATAAATAATGTTTTGTTGGCCTGTAGTCTTTAGGCAGTGGAAACATATGAGTGTATATGGAGAGCATGAGATGGAAAATGTAGGTACTTGATTTCCATGGAGAGGCTTTATTAGAATCCTGTTCAGGGTTTGTAGTGGGCTAGAGATAGTAAATGAATGGAATCTTGTTTATAACCCAAAAATTCAAATCTTCAAATGTTTTGCAATGCAGAAATTGAGTAGAATTGTTTGAAGCTGAAACCCCACTAAGCCTGTACCCAGAGGAAAGTTTGTTGAGAATTTTCCACTCTTGGTGTTGCTTTGATTGGTATTTCCTCTTGGAAACTTTGGGTTTAGTTTTAACTTCTTCTCTTAGAAATCTTGCATGTTTTAAGCTTAGTGCCCTAAAAGCTTTTTCCTTTCTAAAACCAGTAACTGTGGGATTTATAGAACAGGACAAACTTTATGTAGCTTGGCAACAAATTAACATGCTACCTGTTGTTAATCTTTTCCTTTAGGTTGTTCCTACAACAGAACACATAAATACAGAAAAATTGAAAGCCCGGGAGCAAATTATGTTTTTTGAAGAAGTACTTCTGTTTGAAGACGAGCTTCATGATCATGGAGTGTCAAGTTTGAGTGTAAAAATAGTGAGTAGTGAGAGTTGTGTGGAGACACTTGGTGACTCGGTTGGTTAACATACGCAATTGAGCTTTTTTTTTTTTTTAATGCTTTTCCTTATGGGATTTAAATTTTAAAATGCAAAGTTTTTTATCCATAATTTTAGAAACATCATCTTACTGGAAATTATGTTGTCTTAATATCTCTCTGTTGATTGCTTCAGGGAACAATCTTTTCCGTCTTTTGAGGCAGTCTGCCTTGCTGTCCAATGACCGCTGTAGCATATCAACAGCCCAAATTTTGACTTTACTACTGAAAGCTCCTCATACTGTTTTTCACTGTGAATATCTGAAGTAGCTGAGTGCGTACTTAGAGTAGAACTTTGTGAAATGCTGAATGAAACATCTGGTTTTTCTCTTTTGCAGAGAGTTATGCCTTCCAGCTTTTTTGTCCTGTTGAGGTTTTTCTTGCGAGTTGATGGGGTACTTATCAGGATGAATGATACAAGGCTTTATCATGAGGTAAACTCTTCTTCTCCATCATGAATGTTTTACAGATGCTCCTTTGTCATGTTACTTCCAGAGAAGACTTGCTGATATTCCTGTTATTTAATACTGATGTTTGGGGTATAGAGGTTAACTGAACTGAGCTTTCAAGTATATTTATTATGTGGTGGTGCTGAAATAGCAGCCAAGTGCTGAATGCCATGGGAGCTGGCTAGGTATTGTATGAGCAGAGTAGGCTACTCCTTGTGTGCAGGTATAATTTAAATATATTTTGCAGACACAGATTAGAGAAGTACAGGATGGAAAACAGGCAACAATAAATGGTGTGATACTGTTCTCATCCTTGTTTTCAAGTGCAGTTTTTTTGGCTTGTCTAACATACAACTGCAAGTTTTAACTTTAACTGTCCATGCTGTATTTGAATTCTACTATCCCATATGTAATACCGAGCATAACAGTTGTGGTTTGCTTATTCTCTCTAGTTGTATTTGTACTAATGTAGGAGTTCTAGCTGAATAAAGATTAACAAGCATATATAGTCACAATTTTTTTTTCCTGAATGCGTGCAGAAGGGTTATTTTTGGGAAAGAAAACACTGCTGAATATCTTTCTCTGTCTTCATGAGTTTGAACGTCCGTTTCTGCTCCCAGGTGACAATCTGTGGTCAGCCAAATTCAAAAGCTTACAGAATTCAATGTATTTAAAATGCTCTTTTTGCACTGATAGGTGATAATTCTGTAATTTTGCCTTTTCTTTTTTGTTTTTCTTAGGCTGACAAGGCGTACATGTTGCGAGAATATACCTCCAGAGAAAGCAAAATATCAAGTTTAAAGGTACTGCATTTTTTTAAATGGTTTTTGGCTGGTTTGTTTTGTGTTGGTTTTTGTTTTCTCTTCTTCTGCTTGCTTTTTAAAATTGTTTTTACAGTCAGCATAGAAAATACTGTGTAAGTCAACTGATTTCTAGGTTTGGAATTGATAGAGAAAACCCCTTTCTGCTTACACAACACTTATTTTGGTGATTTCAGGGCAGATGTACATTTGTAAATGCTCAGATCACATGACGATACAGGAGTGAGTTATCTTTTCTACTTGTGAATTAAAATATTTGTTGTATTTTATTTTTTTATAGACCTGTTCAGCCACAAAATTGGGTAGTCCGTGTCCCATAATGCTATATTTCAGGGCTGGTTGTATGCTTACAAGTAGTGTTAGGGGTTAAGATCTGTTTGGTAATAGACTCATTCAGTTTTTCTCAAACTTAATAGCCCACCTTAAAACTCCAGTAATGGCTCAGAATAATTTGTGGCACATTTGGAGTTACAGTTGTTGATTTTTATTCCTGACCCAAAACTTGATCTTGGGTATTCTTGTTACTTTCCTTCTCTCTTTTTTATGGTGTTTTTCCTTTACCTGTAAAAAAAGTAACTAATGTATTACTAACTTTCTGAGGGAATGTTCTTGCAAAATGGTTTCCCTTTTGTGGAAGGTGGCACTTTATCATTTCTTAACATGTGATCCCTATAAACAAGACTATATTCAGACATGAGCTTTTTGATAGTTGTGTGGGGTTTGATATCAGTGATAATCAGTGGGATTGATAATCAGTGATGTAGGGTTTACTTCACCTCATATTTTAAAAATATCATCTGAGCTGTTAAATAATTTTCCTTGCTTGTTGTATTAGAGAGGAAATGCATCCAGCTTTCCAGTTCCCTAGATCAGGTTGCATAGGTAAAGTAAGACAGATTCCTGCTTCACTTAGGTTTGAAACAATTAAAACAGCAGTATGATTCCTTGCATGTTAGGAGTAGCCAAAATACAGGTTGCATTTGAGTAGCTCTGAATACACTTCTTAACGTATGTTGTTAGAAAGTTTGGTTGGTTTTTTGGGTTGGGTTTTGTTTGGGTTTTTTTTTCCATCAAATGTCTTACATCTGGTGAAGTTATCAACAGGAATCTCCAGAGAAAGATATTGATCAACTTAATGAAACCCCCTAATTTCTTGAAATGAAATTAAAATTCAGCGAGTTTTAGTATTTCATATAAATGTCTGACTTCATAAAATATGGTGCATGTTGAGGGGTATCAGTTAGCAGTAGCTAAATCTGAGCAACTCCAGTTGCATATTGCAGTGGCTAGAAGACATTAAACATGGGATCCGTTATGGCCATCCTAGTCTCATCTAGAACTAAAACCTCAAAAAAGACTGTTACATGCAAATGATTAAATTTATTTTTTAAAAAAGCACTGCAGCTGTTCATTAGTGTCTCTTGTGCTTTTATGATCTGCTTAAAAACATTAAATACCTTTCCTTAGCATATTGACCTACACAAGGAGTAAAAGACTGTATGTACATTTGAAGTCATAAGGTAAATTTTAATAATTATACCTGACTTCAGATGTTTAAAACAGGTAGATTATAGATTGTCTGTAAAGTTTGGGTTTGGAATACCTTTAATTTTTTTTTTTGTTCCCTCCCCTTCCTTTGACTCACTCGTTTTGTATAAAATTTTTGCTTTTTAGCATGTCCCACCTTCCCTGTTCACAGAACCTAATGAGATCTCTCAGTATCTACCTATAAAGGAGACAATCTGTGAAAAACTAGAATTCCCAGAGAAGATGGAGTCTAAACCAGAAGCATCACTGGAAACCACGTGTGTTAAGTCTAAATAAGTGTGACTTTATATGGACTTGAGATAAACTGGAGGTAACATGATCATGTAACCATTGCCATGGGGGGCAGTTTCACTACTAGTGGAATAAAGAATTCGGCTAATTTTGTATAGCCCTGAGAGAAAACATTTCAAGCAGGTTTTGCTAATGGTGTTTTTTGTTTGTTTGTTGGGTTTTTTTTAACCTGTATCTGGAGTTAATGATAGACTGGTGGTGAGTTATCGTTTTCAGCAGTACTGGAGAAAGACTCACAGTTTAAGAGTCTAAGTTCTGTTTAACTCACTGGGTGGTAGGCAGGAGTATTGCCTGGACCCTCCACCACAAACACTTCTATGAAGATTTTATTACTGCTTCTTCAGATACTGAGACTGCTGGAGTCTTAAAATTGACATTTTATTTTTATTGAGAAACCATCCACAAGGAAAGAAAAAATCATCCCCTGAATTTATTTTGAGCTGTCAGTTTTAAACTACACATTTCACTTGACTTTCCCCTACTGTAAGCTGATAACCGACTAAGTTACATTTAGGAGACTCTGATCCAGACTTTAAAATATTCATTTCATCTGAGGATAGGCTTAATGATGGGAAAAAGAAAATAACTGCATTTGTCTGACACTATGTAAAGGTAAAATTACCTTATTTGCGAGGCATTAACTCCAGAGCAGGAAAAAGCTGGAAGTTAACAGACACACATTGCAAAGTCTCTTCAGAAGTACTGTTTATTCTAGTATTCTCTAGAATACTCTCTAGGCAGTTCTGGAGACTATTATTTGGGGCCTGTATGCTGCTACAGTCATATCCTACATTGGAAATGCATTTTACTGTATTGACCTTCTGTTGGACATACTGCATGGTGCCCATGCATGATGGTTATCCTGCCCTGACAGTCAAATTGCTAAATTGCCGAGTGGCCTAAGGCTCAGGAAAAGAGAGGCATTTAGTCTCTAATCCCTAGGGGATGCTGGTATTTGCAGATTGAGAAACGAGATCCTACATAGTCTTGAAAGGGTGCCAGTGTGTATTCCAGATACATCATTTTGGTTTATTTTTAAAATTCTTTAATTCCTGATACTAATAAAACTGTTCTGTGTATAGTCATGGGTTTTAACACTTTGTAGGTTAAACTTTAAATATTTGTATTGCTTTTGGAAATCCTCAATATATTAATAGTTTGGCCTAAGAATGGAGGAGCTAGAGACTTGTCTAGGTTTACTATTCACACTCAGTGAAGAAGCAAATGGCTGTAGCAAAAAGCAGGCCTTGTGGTTGATTGCACACAAGAATGTGGACAAGTTGTCATGGCTTGAGTTTTTTGCACTTCCTGGCTTAACAGAAAAAATCCACCTCAAAACCTGGTATTCAGCCAGGTCTTTTGAGAAACACCTTCCACTTAGAAAAGACCCTGAATTTTTAGGAAAAAGTCTACTGCCATCTCAGTGACTGTTTTCTTAATAAAAACAAACAAAACACTTTGTTTTGCTTTTATTTGAGGCAGCCAGGTCCAATGAGCTGATCAGCAGGTTGAAAGGCAGGAACTAAAGCCAGTTTTTCCTGTGTCATGAATTTACTCAGACCACAGGGAACTCACTTCTCTGTTCCATGTATGTAAAAATAAGAATTAGTAAATGCTTATCTTAATGAGGGTCTGTCAGGATTATTTTGTAAAAAGTTGTTGATTAGATTTATTTTTTTTCCTCGATACACCTTCAGCCTTATCTTTGGAATCCTTTGGAAAGGACTATTGCAAAAAGTCTTGTGATCCATAAGATGAGTGACAAGAACTGAAATTAAACAGTCTCTGAAAGAAATTATTATCAGATAGCCACGATGTGAGGTTTTCCAATAGGTGAGTTCATGCCACTTTGAAATAAAAGTGAGGTCCTCCATGTTCTCCATTACAGTCCTAAATTCTGTTGACTTTTTTCATGTTCCTGCATTTGTTTCCTAAAGATTTTAGTGTCAGGATGAAGAAGGGGCTGCAAGTGAATGCAGCATGGAAGTGATCAAAATTCATTTCAGTCCGCTCCAGTGATAAAGGGATATGGCGAGAGAGCAAAAAGTAAGGGCACAACAAATGAGGGTGAAGAGATACTTTGCTTTTAGAGGTAAATTATGGCACTTATTTTACTCTAAGCACATACTATTTTACATGCCTTAAGGGCTTATAAAAACACACTTTAAAGATGGTAGTGACTGAGAGCTAGTATATTGCTAGCATGAAGGCAGCTGTGTCTGCATTCATTAATTAGAACTGTGATTTGCGTTTGGTCAGTGATGCTAGCATTAATCTCCTTTGGGCTGAAGTGTATGCTGGGGGAGAACCCAGAGCATCGACACCTAGCGATGAAAAGGGTGCTCTGCATGTTTAGTTTACATGCTGTATTTCACCTTGTCCATATTGCATACTGAGTTGTGACCTCCCAATACAGTTGTCTTGAGTGGACTTGAATCCTGACTCTATAGTTATGTGATATCCATCTACTTTGGGTGCTGTGCATTTAAATGGAACACACATGTTGGGGAACTCATAATGTTCAGGAAGTTACAATTACTACAGAGTAAAACCTGGAACACTTTGTGACTCTGTCATACCACGCAGATTATCAAAAAGCAGCAGTATAAACTGGTGTACCACAAACTCTCTGGTAAAAATTTTACACAAGAAAACACCATTTTGGATACATAATTTTGGGGGAGGGAGTGGGGTGGTGATTCTCTAGCTATTTTATGGCAAGTTTAACGTGGCAGTTTATATTCTTTCTTGTATGTTGCTAAATAAAATGTACCAATCATTTTAGAGTTCTGTTTTTGTCTCAGCAAAATAAACTCACTACTCCTGATGCTGAATTTTGCATGCTAGTAAGGTGTTGCATCCATGTGCCTTTGCCTGTCATCAGGCCACTCTGGCTAGTTAGGAAAATAAAGTGAGGCTTTTTCAGAACAGGAAAGAGTCACAATAGTGAGAGCAAAATTAAATATATACTAATATTTCTGTGATCTTCACTGTTTGCAAATAATTAGCAAAATGGGTGGGAGGAGATATGATACAACTAGAGAAGTAGAACTGGCAGAGGGTGCTGTATTGTTTTCTGAAGTCTGGAAAACATTAGGACAGTTTAGATGTCAGCTGTTGTATACTTGTGTTGTCCCAAAATCATGTTTTTCACCTGGTGTGCAGAGAGACAGTTAACACAGAGTTGAGGTATTACATGTTCCAGTGTAAGCTGCTCTAGGTGACCTTGCCTTGGCATGGGGGTTGGACTAAGTGATCTCCAGAGGTCCCTTCCAACCCTGGTGATTCTGTGGTTTCATGTCTGCACAGAGATGAGTGCTAGGCAGTAACTGCACAAAGCCAGCATACCCTCAGTCTGCCACTTTTACACATTTCAAACCGTGATGGTCAGTGTTTTCCATATAGGCAGCAGTCTGTATCTACAGTCTTCTAGGTTCTCTTGTCTCGGTTTAAAGACATGGTGTATATTAAGTCACTACACATGTTCCATAAGGGTCTCTTACCTCAAGAGGTGTGATTTGTAGTATTCACATGAACCAAGTTCCTTTAGGAACACAGGTACCTTCTGCTTTGCTAGGCTTTTCAGAGTAACTTCTACCTTCCTAACCTTTCCAAAGTTAGATGTTACACTTCTGGTGATGCAGCTGGTTCATCTGTTAGCTGCCCAGCTCTCCTCAAGGTCTGTGAGTTTGCAAGGAAGCACAGGTTTTCCCTGCTGTCTGCAATTCCAAACTCAAGATTTCCAAGCTTTCACACATACAGTCCTTTATAAAATCTTAACTTCCTCATTGCCAGGTAACACAGAAGAGTAAGAAAGCCTTGGCTCCTGGGGAAAGTAGGGTGCCTACTGTCTCTTAAAAACCCAAACCAAGCCTATGAGTTCCTATGAAGATAATGCCTCTCCAACACGTGAACCTGGGCACGGGTGCTGGGCTGCCCTTCCTCAATCTCGCTCGCAGTCCGTGCACCAGCCCCAGGAGAGCCGTCATAGGGCGGCTGCCGTGTCCAGACAGCACAAGGCCAGCAGCGCCATTTCCACTACCGTTCATCCTCAGCGTCTCTCGCCCGAACCCCGTTGCGGCACGGCACCTTCCCCCCAACAGGCTCCGCTGCCCCGGGGGTCTCACCGGTACTTCTCCCCTCGTAACGCCCCAGAGACAGCCGGTTTCTGCCCCTCACCACCAGGTGCGGTCCCCCCGCCCCACGGACTACATCCCCCGGACTACATCCCCCGGTATTCTCCGCGCCGGAGCCGTCGGCCTTCATCTACTTGCGGCGTGCAGGTAGCGCGGTGCACGCTGGAGCCGGTAGTCCCTGAGGAGAGGAAGGGTAGAGCTGCCGGCAGCGTGTGGGGCTGAGCTGCGCGGGCCGAGGCGGGCGGTATGGACAAGCTGAAGCGGGTGCTGAGCGGCCGCGACGCGGAGGAGCCGAGCGGTCTGGCTGAGGTAGTGTTCCGCGGCCCCTCTCGTGGTGTGGGGGGGAAACTGCGTGCCCGGGCCGGGGTGGTGGGGAGAGCAGGACCCAGGTCGTCCCTCGGCGGGACTGCTCCGTGCCGCCTCAGCCCCTCCTTGGGCTTCTGGCTCTACGGGACGGAGCCGGGTGAGGGCTGCCGGCAGCAGTGGCTCCTCCGGAGCTGCACTTACTCTTAACAATACCGCGTGTTTTACCCCGCGAGCAGCCGCTGCCGGGAGCGGGGCCGTGGCTTCGAGAGGTTGGGTGTGAGACGCGGTGACTCGGTCTCAAAGCGAACCTGCGCCTTTCACGGAAGTGAAGTGGGGGAACGGGAATGTGCGCTTTGTGAGGGCAGGGAAGCTGACCGCGTCCTGCACTGTGGGGCTGAGGAGGCACTGGCACAGGTTGCGGAGAGAGGCTGTGGCTGCCCCGTCGCTGGCAGTGTTCACGGCCAGGTTGGAGCAACCTGATCCGGTGGAAGGTGCCTGTGGCAGAGGGACGTGGAAAGCCCCTTCACGCCCAGACTGTTGTGTGATCCCACAGCGCCCACCTGTTTGCTTGGGGAATTGGCGGAATAACAACTGTAAAAGTGTCGCTGGTGTCGGGACGGGCAGCCCCGTGTCGGTACTGACCCGTGCGGGCAGCGGGAGGGGCTCCAGGTGGTGGCTCCCTGATGGGGCTGCCCCTTGGCAGCAACCCGCTCCCTACGGGCCGCTGAAGAGGGTGCTTAGAAACGGAGGCACCGTTTGAGCTGGGAAACAGTTTAGCGTCTGGAGGGAATTTATAGACTTGATCTTGCATTAAACCTGATAAATAGGTTAGTGAATCTATTAGTGTTAGTGATAGACTCACTGAATAGTTAGGGTAGGAAAGGACCTTAAGATCATCCAGTTCCAACCCGCTGCCATGGGCAGGGACACCTCACACTAAACCATGGCACCCAA
>JBCJKH010068048.1:5894-21323 GCA_039877255.1 Loriculus beryllinus | reverse complement strand
GCACCGTTTTAAAGCTCGCATGGTACTGCATGTGTCCAGCATTAGATTTCTCCCCTAGCTCTTTCTCTGTGGGAACATTGTACAGGCTTGCCAGAGAGAATATTTAGCACTTGCAAAATTATGCTCATGTACACCAAAGGGTACCACAGGGCTGGAAATCCCAAATAAAATAAGCAGCTTCTCAGAATCTTCCCAGATTTTCTACATGAGAGAAGAAATACCGTTTGGGGGAAAATGCGCACAGATCAACCCTGTTATCAAATATTTCATTTTAGCTTGATTTCTTCAACCCCCTGCGTAGCAACCAATGATGAATGTAAGTTAACACATTGAAATGGATGAAATTACTCACATATTGGCAGGTAAATAGGTGTCTGCAGGATTCTGAGCCTGCTTTCCGATTAAACATTAGCACCAATGGCACAAAATGAAATTAGCATTATGGTAATAATGGCATCATCTTTTGTAATTTTATTTTTCCAGTCAGGAGTTAGATGTAGGAAATATAAAGATGTCAGTCTGCATGAGAATAATGCCTGACCTTCAGAATTTTACAGAACAATGCAAGCATCTTGCTAGTGCAAACAAAAGCAACTCACCATAAAATTAAGGGAGCAAACACCACCCACTCAACAGCATAGAACACAATGTTGTTCTTTATTATATTATTTAAAAAGGACAGATTTACTCTGTCATAAATTAATAATTCAGAAGGTGTAAGAAGGCACAGCCAATTAGCTGCAGTAATTTGCATTTTTATGCTTCTTCATTACTTTTCGAAGGTTCTTCCTTCTATTATAGGAATGCAAATGCTGCCTTCCAAAAGGTGAACAACCAACCTGTTTTTTGTTTGCATGGTAATGAACCTTCTTCAATTATTGAAAAACCAAACGATTTAATAATTTTTAAGACAAAGTTTTGTTGCTACAATACCTCTTCTTTATGTTGGTTGTCATGAAACATGCTTCTTTAATGTATTTTACTGTAACCTGAAGTAGAGAGTTTATCAGGTGGCTGATTTTCTGAGATTCTTAAAAGCATGCCTAACTTTAACTGAGTGATCCCTTGAAGGGCGGCATTAAAATCCTTTCTTAACTTAGAGCCTGTCAGATAACAACATGTGCAATGGCTTTGTTTGCAGTTTAGGGTCTCTTACCCCTGTGCAGGAATAAAGTGAGATGGGTTTAATATACAGATTTGGCTGTTAGGGGAATTTCCCCCTCTTATCAAAGAAGGCAGGGATGCTCCCCCATGTCCCAGATATCTGCTGGCACATGCATGTTCAAAAGCCTCCTGCTGCCTCCCCCAGGGATCAAACTTCTGGTCCTTACTATCTATGGGCACAGTCTGCTAAAGCTGACGTCTTTAGCTTCTGAGAAATACTCCTGAGGCCACTAAGGTTAAAGCTAAAAGTCTTACTGTAGGCATGACTAAAGCCTTGGTCACCAGAGTACTGCGGGCCAGCTGTAGCTGCTTCGCCTCTGCCTTCCCATGCAGGGCACCAGCAAATCCCACTGGCTTCTCAGAGAGCTGCTCCTAACCTGCAGATGGCCTGACACGTACTTATTTTTCCACTTTTACTCTGGTATTTTCCTTTCCAAATGCTTTCCATATGAGGACACTTAATTTTATTTTTATAATTATATTTTTATACATATATACAAATTATAATTATATATTTTAATACAGCCCCTCATTCCAGATGTAGATAGTACATACACACACACAAGCATACATATAAGCAAAGTAATGCTGAGGCTGCACCTTCATCTAAATGTCTCTGAGGCAGAGCGTAAACCAAGAGAGCTCTACAGATTTTTCAGAGAGCTGGTGGGAATTATCACAAAATAATAGGGAAAATGTTCAAAGCTAGAGGATTAAGCAAATATATGATATGTTTTCTGAGGCAACCTCTGAAGGGATCTGGCTCTTGAACTTGTCGTGAATACTACCAGATAGCTGAAGAAGACATAGGAAACCTGCCCTTCTCTGGTCAGATGCTTGTTTAGGATGTTTGGTCTTTCTAGGGGCAACCTGGAGAGCTGCCCTCTCCCAAGGGCCACAGCACTACTTCCCAGCCCACCAAAATCCACTCTATTACTGTTCCTCAGCCACTTCAGCTTGTTTTTCCTTTTAGCAGAACTGGAGTGCACAAACTGTACAGATCATCTTGGAACTTCTGTCAACAAACAATGAACAGGATGGCATGGTTTCTGTCATTTCACTGGTAGTGCAGATAGCACGCATGTAAGGCAGACCAAATGACTGACTGTAAAAGCAGTGGGGTGTGTTGGTGTGTTTTAAAAGGCTTTCCTCATTTTTAACTTCTTGGTGCAGGCTGTGTGCAAAGGCCAGACTCTGAATCACTCCAAGCAGGAAGGGGTAAATGGCAGAGGAATGGATGGCTAAATCAGCTATGAGAGCTATGTCTCAATAGTAAGCAACATTACACCAGCAGGTATAATGAGGCAAAAGAGGTGCCAGCAGGTGCAATAAGAAAGCAGAAACAAAATGGCTTGAGTTAATATGCACTTGAAATCAGAACTGACCAAAAATAAATAACAAAAAAAAAAAAAAAACCTTTGAGCAAATAAAGGCATCTGAAAGCATAAAAGACAGTATTTTCTAAAATCATAGTAGTTGACAGCAGTGTCTGTCTATGCGGTTACTCCAGCCCCTCCATTCCCTCCGCCCCTTGTCTGCATGCCCTAACACATAGAGCTCTGCATGGCCCCACGCAAGGCGAACAAGGGTGGCCCACACATCAGCTGGGGTTGTCGTTTGTATCCCCACAGCAGGAGAGACCCTCCCAGCTTCCAGAGTTAATCTCTAGAGCTGTAGTACATTACTCTTTCCTCTTCCTAAACAGACAGAAATGAGGATCTCTGAACATGCTTCCTTGGGGATGAAAGACCAGCTTTTGTAACCTGCAAATCAGAAGAAGCAATTTTATATTATGTAGTGAATGAGAAAATTTCATAGCTTATGTGCCTGATGTTTAGCTTATAAATTAAAATTATTTGCAACGCACATTTTTTAAGAATGCCATTAAGTCCTTGTCACAGATCATCTCAACAGAATAATATATGCCTGTTTCACATTTTTGACTGAAAGATATTAATATTGGAAGGGATCTGTTGATTATCTAATGTGACTCCTTTTACCACACATCTAAGGGACTTCCCCAAATTAAACTCTGTATGAAGACCAATAGTGCAGCTAAGCAAGCCTGGAAATCAATCATGGTTTCAAGTTTTCTGTTCAGATGAAGTCCACTGCAGTCTTCAGCATGTTTTTCCAGTTGTCAGGTCCCTTCTCTGTGGCAAGTTACTTTAAGCCTAAATTTCTCTGATTCCAGGCAATGAATTTTTTTAATCTTTGTCAGAGAAATTAAAGATGTCTTTGTACCATTTTACTGTTACTTAATAAGTCAAAGAGTTTGAACTTTAGTCCCTCATTTTTGGCACATTTTCCAGTCTTTTAAGCTGATCCAGAGCTCCTGTCAAACCCTTTATTTAAAAAGAAAAAGAAGTTTTTGAAAGATAAAATAAATAAAACAAAAATCCTTTAGAACAGGGTACCATGAGCAGTGATGAAGCATGGCAATGGTAGGTGACAGGATCCCAGCACAGGTACACAGAGTGCAGTGCCCCACTTTCTCCTTTGCCAGATGCAGAAAGCCCCAAGCCAGACCTCACCAAGGAGCTTGTGTAGCACCTTCCCTTTTCCCTCACTGTAGATCTTGACCTGAGTAATGCAAGCTCTTTGCTTTTATTCATATTCTCCTGATCATAGTCCAGTGATCATTTTAGCACTTTGGCTGTGGCGCACCACAGGAGGTCCATGTGTATCTGATTATCCATCATAAATTTAAACCCTTTTCAGTCCCTATTTCCCAGCATGGAGTCTCTTCCATCCTACAAGCGTGGCTCACACTGTTCTTCACTGCACAGACTTCCAAAAAACACTTTGTTCCATTTTGTAAAGAAATTCAGATTTCTCTCTGTCATTCGCCAGCCTTCTTTGTCATTTAATTCGCCACCAGTTTTAGTGGTGTAAGGAAGCTTCACTAAGAGGATGTTTTCTTGTCTCATTAATAAAAATAAGGGAGGGGGGGAGGAACTCACCATCAAGGTTCCTTATTTACACTTATAAAACCTATTAATTTTTAATTAAATTCATAGATGTTAGATTTTATTTTCTTAACAAAATGTCTTCTGGTGTGAATGCATGTCCTTTCAAAAGTTTATTACATCAACAATCTTATCTTGATTAAAAAGGACTTGTAATCTCATCAAAGGATGGTATCAAATTAGTCTGACAAAATTTATTTTTGAGAAGCTAATGTTGATGGACATTAATTGTGTTTGAGCAATCTCAATTTGATAGGCCCTTAATTTCCTGAGTTAGTTCTGTTATCATTTCTAAATACTGGCACAACATGAGATTCTTCTCAACTTGAAAACTCCCCTGTTTGGAGACTGTAATCATCAACATTAAATGCCCATAGGGGTCTTTTGCTAGGTCTTTTAAAACTATTATATGCAAGTTAATTAGATACACAGATTTTAAAATGCCTAACTTTAATAAACTGCTGTGTAACTGGTTAAAATTAAAAGGACTGCAGTGTCATGTCATATGACTCTACCCTCTGGCTTTCCCCAAATGCAGACACCAAGTGACTGAGATTCTGCTTTTCACAAATTTTTGTCAGTTCTGCTTTCATCATACAGTCATCAGACCAATAATATTATCAGGATTCCCACTACAACTGAACTCTCTTGACTACCTTTGCATACTTAGATCTGCTAACCATAGATTTTGTCTTTAACATTTTGCTTTCACTATCTACTTTCTAAAATCTAAGACAGTTGTTACTGTGTCTGTTCTAGCTTTTTTTTTTTTTTTTGTTATATTTACTATGATTCCTATATGCTTTTCATTTTATTTTGACCCATACTGTTCTTTTCTTAAGTCACTGCAACAACATCATGCTGAAATATGCAATCTGGGCACCTAGTAAAATGTTATTTAACAATAGACAACTGTATTTCTCATTTTTCTGTTTACATTCGCTCCAGCTGATTGTCTCAAAATTATTTTCAGCTTTATTAAATTGTCCTTTTCAAAGCCTCGAGAATATGTACTCTTGGCAGATCTCACAATAAAAATGTAATCAAGACAAAATCAGTTTCATCTATTTTTTCAGTTCTGTGATTAACTCTTCACTTCAGAAGGTCCCGTATTGAATTCTGTCCCATTAGATTTTTTTTTTATATATATATAGCAAATTTTTATGTATAATTTTAAAAATTCAACGGGTGCCTTAAAATCAGCAGCGTTGGTCACATGTCTTTCAAATTGATGTCAACCCATAAAAGTATTTGTTCTTGCTACACACTGCAGCTCACAGGTTGCACAGCCATTGCCTCATTTTCTAGTGGTTTTGGACATTTCTAAGACATCTAAGATAGCAATTTCTCTTGTGATTTATCAATGTGACTTTGATCCTACAGTATCCTTTTCTTTTTTATCAGTGGTCAGTAATTTGGACTTGAGTGATACCATTTTAAATCAGTGTCTCTCCAACTGCTGCCTTTTTCATCATATCTTTTAAACAGACTGTAGCAGTCAATAATTTTAACATGAGCATGGGAATCTTCCTATTTGTTTTCACAAGACCTAGCTTTACGCTTGTAAATGAGAAAATTCTGTTGTGTATATAGCACATAACAAATGAAATGCCATACATATGAGAATAAAATAAGCTGTAATTAAGCTATGTTATATTGCATTTTTACATTTAACTGTTATGGTTATATTGCCCACAGACAAGGTCAGATAACTTAACTGAAATCTGTGTGAAATGCCAGAAAAAGCCAATAATCCATATGTATTCCTGTACACTTCATTTTTTTACAATCATTGTACTGGTTATAATGAGTATGAAGTATGACTGAGTCTAGACAAATGTGTTAAGAGCTTCTATTAGCAAATTTCTTGGTACAGCTGTCATTATTTTTTTAAGTTGCTATGGAGACTCTCTAGTTTGAGGCATCACTGTTTCAATGATTTTCCATAGCAATACTTCTTTGCCTCCAGTGCACGCCCCAAAACAACCATGAATGTCCTCCAGGATAATTTATCTCCAGTTGAATATACTAAAATATCTTGCCTAGAATAGCCTAGAATACGGTAGTAAGCAATAAGATTTGCTAAAGAACTGAACTGATGACCTACTTGCTAAAGCTATTGTTAGGCAGAATGAGTTTCATAATTAAGATTTCAGCAAAAAAAGTGAAAAAAAAATACACATCTAGGAGAAAACAGGGAAGGGAGAATAGTCTGTCAAAATAATATCTTTATGCTTTCCCTACTATTTAAATTTTTAATCTCAAGACCAGACCGCCCCTGGTAAATCTCAGACTTCTTGGAAGTTAAAATATTAAATTCTGTCAGGTTTCTCGTCTTCCTCTTTATACTCTAGCAGAAATAACAATTTTCTTTTTCCTTTTTTAGATAATTGTTGCTTTGTGGAATTGTGGAAAGAATACATTTAAGAATTGCAAAGCCCAGTGGCAATAGTGTCAAATGACAAAAATCATAAACCACCTTTATAAGGACAAAGCATACAGCTATTATACGGATGAATGAAAATCTCACAGTGCAGCTGTGTAAAATACTCTGTTCTGAATTTAAAACACTCAGGGCCTGATATGCCAGGAGTAATTGGTTTTGCGCCAATAGAAGCAGAGTGCAGCAACTCACTCCAGGCTGGGAGTGAGGTGGACCTCACCTCACAGAACTGCTGGGTAGAGTGGAAATGCACTGAAAAGTTTACTTCCCACCATTTACTTTCGCTGATGCTCTTCAGCCTTTTGTTACAGCCTCCATTCCTTTCTCCTTTTCTTTTTACATTGGCTTCGCTGACATTTTATTAGAAAACCCATTACTGGCCAAAAGTTGTTCATTACTGGCAGGATGAACAGCCACCCAATACAGCTTTCTTGAGAAAAAAAAAAAAAATAAGAGCAATTTAGGTAAAGAAAAAAAGAAAAAAAAACAACAAAAAAACCCAAACAAAACAAGCAAACAAACAAAAAAAGTTAATTAAAGAAATTTTTGCCAGTCTGGTGATACTTCAGACCGTTGAGGGCACTGTTTCAAAGATCTGATTCACTATACAAAAAGGCCACAGAATATTTACTTCTGTTTGAGGAAGAAAGAATGAGGTTCTCCTGTGACCACTCAGCCCATGAGTTCTACCCTCCTGGTGAGCAAGAATAGAGCAGATGCCTTCACACCTCCCTGCAGCCCCTGGGTGCAGCTGTAAAGGAACAGCAGCCATCCTGTTCCCCCTTATTTCTCATAGTCTCTAACATCCACGTGCCTGGCTTGCTTTCTTCCAGCTCTTGGGTAACTCAGAGCTATGGTTGGATGTTTTTTTGTAGGTGTAGCTTTTCTTTGGTAGTTTACTGAAATCTGTTGATAAAGAAAAACAATAATTAAAAAAACTTTTCCATTTTTCTCTTAGTAATTTTATTTCAGTATTTAGAAGAAGCATCAAGAGGCATCTCCACCTTTTTAAATGTGTCCTGATTTTCATTTTCCTAACATTTCATTGTGAGTTAATTTTGCTTGCAGGTGGTTTATCTGCATTGCTAATATATTTTCCATTAACATACCACTTTATAAGCACACGCAGACCACATGATCCTCATCTAAGGACTTTTTTTTGTATAAAACTCACACACAGTTTGTATAACTTTGAGTTTTCACCTCAACAACAGCCCTTTTTTCTGGGAAAATGAAAAATGAAAAGCATTTCTCTTCAAACAACCTGGTCTCTCTGCATGCTAGAGATACTGGCTTAACAGCAAGCCTACACTGGGTTGCAAGCCACTGAGTGGGTTTTGAACTAGTGACTAACAGAGTGGCCAAATCTGTGCTATGGACACAGATGTGTAACTTAATTAAATTGTGTTACAAGGAAGCAGAATAGCATTTGCATTTATAACCATGCGGGAAAGTCTTGTCAATGTATGACATACAGCTTAATTCTTTTTCGGAAACAAGCTTATGTGGAATATCTCTATCGCTATTCAGGAAGGTAAAGATTGCAGCACCTGGTGTAAATAGGGTCTACAGAATATGTGGACTAGTACACACTGTATTTTCCCTAATACAGAGTCTGCTGACTACATAAAGTGGGACATGCAACCAAATAAATTGGTGCAGCTTGATACCACAGATCTGACACTTTTTGGTCTGGAATATGAAACCAGTCTGTATTTCACAGTTAAGGGTGGACTTGTGCCCCTAGTCGTTTTAGTTGTCTGTATACGGATATCAAAATAACAGTGTCAGACCATGGGTTCATTTAGCCTAGCAGTCTAAAACAGTTCTTTTAAATTCATAAGATCACACTCTAAACCTGTGACAGTGTGGGAAAATTTTGCTTATATAAGTAATATTATCCTTAAAATAAAAATAGTCTGTGACACATGACAGTAACAGCAGAATTAAAGCCTGAAGGATCTATCAATTCAAGTAATATAAAGAACTGGGCCTTTTGGTATGATTTCAGCCTCTAAAAGGAACGGCAAAATCAACATTGTGATAATGTGACAATGTAAGACAGTAATAACTAAGAAATGAAAAAAAATTCTAGCTTTCTTGTGAAATTTTTCCCAGCCCAGGATAACAAAAAGCACTTTACTTACAAAAGGGCTGAATTTACAGCTGAGAAAAAAAATAAAAAGCTCACACAATCTCTCAAACCTTTCAGAAGGAATGCCCCAGAAATTGAAACACAAACATTTGATTCTGTCCAGCAGTTAAAAGTTATATCTTGCAAGGAAATTTTTAATAATTCCATGTGACTCTGAATCCACACCAACAAGTCAGAGGCAGTTTTGAGAAGCACTCTCTTACAGAATGATCTGAGGCTATGAATTATATAGACTAATCGCACTCAAATGATTTATCTCTATAGGCACAGATGGACTCTCCCCTCCCAGAGACTGATATGTATCCCAAAATGAAACAGGCATAAACTGAATGAGATTAATCAGCATGAAACAGAAAGCTCAATAAGACATCCATGCAAAGGGAAATGTGCCCTTAAGGCTCCAATCAATCTGAACCGAGTATGATTAAGAGCCATGAAGAAATTACTAACACTCAGCGGTAATGATATTTGAGTGAAGGCATAGCTCTGCTTGTACGTCCTGACTTTTGACTACTTAAATGTAATTTTATGTTTGCATAGTACATTGCAGGAGCGCATGTGACTATGAGCAAGGAAAAAAATTAGGACTAATGAACACATAAATATTACTAGCTGCTGTGGTTCATTTTAAAGGACTCCATCTTCTGAATATGTGAGACCAGATCTCATTACAGTTACCTCAGGAGGCACACAAGCGCCTGTGGGCTTGGAAATGCTGGCCAAGCTCCTCTGGGACGGTGCCCGGTACAAAGGCATACCTGTGGTCATTCTGCCTTCTCACAACTGGAAGGAACCTGCACCAGGAACAACAGCCCGCTGCTGACTGACAACCAAAATGAGATATCAATCACAATAGATTGTGTGGATCTTCAATTCTCCCCTTTCTTACAGGGAAAAAAATGACCAAAATCAACATGAAATTACTGAAACTCCACTGTGATCAACAGAATAGCTCCCATCTCATTAAGACTGTTCAGAAAGTGGCTTGGGATTTTTTACTATGTGACATCTTCATATTAAAAAACTGACATCTTCATTTACGTCAATTTTTTATTCCATTTTAATTTTTCATAGAGTGAAGAAAATCCTTCACAGAAAAATCAGTATGAGACAAAAAAAAAAAAAAAAAAAAGGTTTATCAAAACCCAAATAGGTTTCATTAGGTTTTATGGGTTTTTTTAATTAATGAGAGTTCATCCTCTAAAATAGCTGTTGAGAGAAATTCATAACCAGATTCTTCTCTCTTTCTTTACAAAAGTACTAAATTTCTTCTGTAGTGGTTATGCTTGGTTTACCTTTATTTTAGATCTTCTTCACAGGTGAAACAGATGTTGTAATACAGATTTCTTTCAAGTAAAAGGTGTTGCAATATGCAGGTGGGAATCTGATGATACTTCCAACAGCATCGAGCTACATCATTCTATGAATTGGGGAAAGATTCTTTTACTCCATGTTCCAGTTCTGGGTTGTGTTTTATAGTGGACCTGACGCAGGGGATCCTGAGTTGTCTGAGGTATTCCACCTCCTTGTATTGACCCCACACTTTGCAGTTTGCAGTATTTATTACTGAGAAGCAGTGGGGAGCCAGAGGTTGTCTCTTTTGCAGAACCAGAGGTGAACCAATCCATCCATTCCTCTCTTTGACCAAACAGCCACAGCATTTCAAGACAGCTTTGCCAAACATAACCACGAAGTCATTCCTAAGGTTGCAACTCACTGTTTCGGGGTGTTACTTATTTTTCTCAAGCAGACAATCCTTAGACTGTAAAAACCTACTGTTTCTGCCAGCTGATGTAGGAAATCCATTCGTTCAAGTCGCAGGTGTCTGCGCAGTAAAACTGAAAGTCTGGATCCAAACATGGCTGATGACTCACTTGGAAAGCTGTTACAGCCACACATAACAGCACTTGTAATAGCAGCCCTCCTTAAAAAAAATATGTATATGTGCAAAATGAAAGGGGATTCCCCTTCATTTATGTTACTGAGCTCTATATTCACTGTTGTGCTTTTCCTGCATAGTGAATTTTATGACTTTAAACTTTGAAGGTGAAAGTGTAAGAAGTCCTCCCCTCAGTCCTTCCACGAATACATATTAGATTAAGGGCAAATATAATTTTTGCAGTAGATGTGCATTTCATCTGTATTATAATAATTATATCTCTGTACAGCTGCCACCCAGTTAGCTCCCCATATAGCCACACAGTTTCAGTGGCTTTACACAACTGAGAGAAGAAAATAAATCATAGTTCTAATGAGAGTTTAAAACTCCATAACAGAATTTGCTGGAAGAAATATGAAAATAATTCAAACTGGAACAAATTTGGAATAAAAGAGAATATTTCAGTATGTATTGAAACATGACCTAAAAATGCCAGTAAAGTGCTCTGCTTTTTCTACTATTTGAACTGCTACAAGTTTCTGTACTCTCTAGAGTAAAAGTAAGTTTTCACTCCTGGTAAAATTGCAGCATGTTGATTTTTCAATGCAGTGCATTTCTGTAACTGAACTTCAGTTTTTTAAAATGACAATAGTGTTTATAAAACACCAGAACTGATTCAAGAAATGCTCAAAATATCAACATCTGTCCATTAAAGATGACGCCTCAAGAAAATTAATTAATCAATATTCAGCCTTTCCAACCAAGGTCTTATCACTTGGAAAGTGTGTGTGTGTTAGTGTGTGTGTTCTAAGACACCAGCACAGGATGTTTGTGAATCAGCTTGCTTCAGGAGAATATAGAGATGGGAAAAACAATGAGGATTTTCTGGGTAAAAATAGACAAAAACTGGTGACACACATCACAATTTCACCCACATTTTTGCTGTATTTGTTTGCTATCAATCAGAGTTGTTCGGATATTCTTGGTTAATACTAACTGGCTAAAAATAAGCACACAACAACTGCAGAAGCTCCAGTTTTCCTATTGCTATTGTAAGTAAGACAATTGTCCTACATATGTAGAATAACCCTGAAAGTGAGAACTATATTAGCATCTCTGCTCATGACTTTCTGAATATTGCATGATGAACGACTGTCTGGGGAATCACTCCCAGCTGTTTGTTTTCTCTTGGAGATAGAAGGCGTGTTTGACACTGCTATGTTATCTCCACAGCATAGCTGCAAAGCAATTCCAGAAAGCGAGATAAATTATTTTTTAAAAGATAGCACATTTCTCCATGTGACCTACTGAAGTCACATTTCAGCTTTGAGTTAGCTTATGAAGGCTAATTTTAATTATAATAAGTAATACTTTAACTACAGAAACACAACAAATAAGCAGAGGAGGCCACAATGCATTCTTAAGAGGGAATAAAGGTATGAGCTTTGGTTGTTCTGTCACATGTGACATGTGCCAAATGTGCAACAGATCATTTATGGTTGTGCAAAGCAGGCATGAAATACTACAAGCTGACCCTGAATTCAAGGAAAGAAACAAAGGAAGTATTATGTGCTAGCTAGTATCCCTACAGTAAACCAAATAATCATATAAAAATTTATCACTGAATGGCACAGTACTATTGGCTCACCAGTAATTTCAAATCGCTGATATGACATGTACTTGATAACAGTAAAAAACCCCACAGTGTTCTGTACAGGTTATCCAATTAATTTCCTGTTTTCTGTCACTCATTTAAACGGCGTGATTTACTTTTGCACAGATAAGCAGCAGTTTCAGGTGCACAAACAGCAACACATCTGAAAGGAGCCTTATTCCCAAAGGGGTAGCAGCCAACATGCTTTGGACTAGGTCAATATATCCTTTCCAAGGTATTTTCTTTTTCAAAAGAGTTTTGGCTATGCTTTCAGATGATCACAAAGAGGGACATATTCCAAAGGTTTTCAGAAATGGTGACTTTAAGAAATATAATCAACATAATCAATACATACATTTTCTGATGTTCATAAAATAAAATCTTGGAGTACACGACAGAAACTCACACTCTAAAAAACAAGAGATCTTTAAATACAATGACAAGAATGTGTAATCCATGCTTTGCTTAGGTATAGTTACAGCAAGTGAGTGCTTTAGAGAACAAAAGCACCTACCAAGAAGCCAGCTGTGTACATGTTTTTATCTCTAAAACAGCTGCTGCATTTGACTATGCCACAAAGAAAGAGTCTCCTCCTCTCCCACTGGCCACTATATTAAGTAGCTTGCTGTAATTGCTGCATAGCACTTGGCAGTTGCAGGCATGGTAATAGTGTTAATAAAAGTAGAAACTGCTCTCACAGTTGCATGTCTCATGGTCGCATGTGTGAAATATATCACATTTAGTGTAGACAAACTGGACATCTACAGTACAGATGACTGCAGACTGTGACAGAAAAAAATACTTTCAGCTAAGTGTGTATCCGTGTCACCATATATAGTACCGGAAGTTAAGTAGAAAATACACAAATATGACGATTGCTGAAATCACTACTTCTTTGAGTTCTTTCGGTGTTGCACTAATAAAAATTAGTAACTTTGAGGAACTGTTTTAATTTAAACATGAATGTCTTACTGCATGAAAAATAATGTGGCTTTATGCATGTTTACATATATTTTTCCTTATACCTTCATCTGTAGGGAAGGAATGAGTCAGAGGAGCCAGCATAGCTCTATCTGTACCTGTCTATTCCCAAAATATCACAACAAATATTTAAGGATCTTTTGAAGTGACAGAAGTAAAGGTCAGGGTCACAGAAAAGGGCAGCTTGTGGAGGAGGGGATTAGCATTTCTCTAAGTGATTTCTTCTTCCATCTATTTTTTTTATATTTTCCATAAACAGACCTCTCTAATTTCAAACACATTTTCTGAATTCTGCAGAGAAGTCAGTTCTAAAAAGGTATCGTCCAAAATAAATGTTTTTCTTGGCTTATACGCTGGCTATCCTATCTTTCCTTCACTAGTGTAAATATGGGTGGGAGAAGGTATATATGTGTGCGTATATATTCTGTATATACACAAATATCAGTATAGCCTCTATTTAGCATTCTGTACTCACATACTACTTGAGCAAAGGTATTGATGAGATCTTTGCTGCTAAGATTTCTTTTAATCTCTATTTCACAGGAAAAAATAATTATTTAATAGATTGATTAGACTAGCATTTATCTGTCTTATCTGACAAGCAGGCTAATACCAGAAGAAAGCTCCAGGTACTCAGCTCCATTACAAAACAGATCTTTGTTTTGCATATCCAAACAGAGGGCAGTTCTCCAGCATCCCACACACACACTCAATTCTCCTCCTTTAAGCAGCTGTAACTGTGTGCTAGGCCATCTCTGAATTCATACAGGCTGCATTCACTTTTCATTTATTTTTAAAGATTGCTTTTAGATTAGTAAATGGCAAATGGCTTTGTGGGAGGGTGACCCCTTCACTGCCACCCTCTGCCTTGTCGCCATCCAGCAATAACCAGCTCCTTTTAAAGCAAACTAAATGCAATGCTTCCTAAGGACTGTAATATAAAATGCGTATTTCAGTTTTTCTTCCCACTTGTGTTTTGGCAAGCAGTTTTCCAGGTTTTAGATGGAATTCCTCAGTAAATAGTTTTCTCTTTCTCAAAATGTGTGGCCAAAAAGCATAAAGAACCTGATTCTCAATAGCTTTCCAGTTCAGGTCCTCACCTACCATTTTGCAAAATGAAGACAGACAAGGAAAATAGAATCACTGATCTGACAGCAATTCACAGTCATCCAGTACAGGTGGAATTTATTCTCATTCTAGCTGCTGCAGATGGCACCAAATTCTTCTCTCCCTAGATGATACATGTCTCAGCAAAGGAACTTGACCTCTCTCTAGCCCACAGAAAGAGAGAAAGCAAGATGCCACTCCCAAGTGTGTGAGAAGGAGCATAGGTTTTTCATGCTTTTAAGCCAGCCAATTAAAAGATGAAGATGAAGAAAAGCAGAACACTACTTAGGGATAGATGAAGGAAAGAGTGTTTTTACATACTTGTTCAGTGTGCTTTTTGTGCAACCTGTCAGAAGACATGCATGAATTTTACTATTAGTCTCGCTGCTTCTGTATTTCAGCCTTACTTTCTGTACTATCAGGAAACTTCTCCACTCTAGTCTTCTTAGCTTTGGACTCATTGTAATACATAGTATCTTTTTAAATTACATCAATATTAAATAACTGATTAAATTGGATGGTAAAATAGAAAACTCATCATAGAACATCAAGGAAATTATGAAAGAAGAATAATGTCTGTTGTCCTTGTAAGAAGCTGAGGGCGAGGAAGCAAGCATGTGTGTATCCATGCATGAGAAAGTAGCCAGGGCTAGTGAACAACCGACTGAGCAGAATCCAGTACATCCTGACTTGAGATCTTGAAGCAGGAGGGGCAGGGGTGGGTGTGTACCAGTATCACTAGTTAATGTTGCTGAGTTATTAATTCAGCTGCACTGTCATTACTATATATTCACCTATCTCTAGTTTTAAGTAAGATAATAAAACAGATGAGTCTATGACTCCTACATTTAGTTTTCCCCCAGTAGACCATTCTCACTTCTGCTTCAGATCATCAGATTTTATAGGTTTTACTAGCACTGGAATGAATTGAAAGCAGCTCCATTAAAAGCAGATGAGTCACTAGGGAATGGACCAGGTGATAAAAAAAAACAGGTCACCAGAGTTCAATTGGAGTTTGACTCAGATCATCCTCAATTCTTGGGAGGCTGCATGAGGTAATGGGGAGGTAAAAGAACA
>JBCJKH010068040.1:0-10191 GCA_039877255.1 Loriculus beryllinus | reverse complement strand
TAAATACCTTGTTTGAATCCAAAATTTGAGATGGAGTTCTCTGGGACATTAGAGCTATTATTATGGCATGTTGCCACTAAAATCTGGAAAACAGTATTCAACAACTATTGAAAGTATATACACATTCAGTAATGGATTCAGAGATCTAATTTTTTCCACTCACATTCAGAGAAAATTGGTCTTGGTGTCCTGTAGTCTTTTCTTTTCCTATAATCTATATTTAAAAGCCGGATGGAAAAACAAACTTTTGGTGAGCTCTAAATTGTAGCATATTTTAATTTGTTGAAATTAAATTATATTATTAAATCATGACAGAAAAGTTATTTTTGTAGATATATCACTTGGTTTGTTGTAAAATAGAAGTTGACTTCATTTTCCATTCTTGAACTCTAAAAATTGGAGACTTCAGTCAAACTGCACATCAACCTTAATCTTAAACAAGCATTCTCTTATACACTGGCCAACTCATTTTCACCACAAAATGCACTGCTTTCTGAAAAATGCTGCCAGAGCAAAATTAAAATAACAGAAATGGGGATTATTTTAGCAGTACTGCCTCTACAATCAAAATTTTTGTCATTTCAATAGTGGAGATTGACATAGTACGAGTTAACATTTGGTTTATAGCAGAAGGACCATATCTAAAATCATAATCTTTCTTAATCCTGCCTTTCAGAAACCAAATGTTCAATACCACAACTGCCTACTTGACTTTTCTGACCTAGTCATGGTTCCCATCATCCCAGATCTTATAAAATGTGTGCTCTTTATTTACTAAGAAATATCTAAATGTTTCAAATTTTGTGGTTCTTCTGAGCAAAAGTGAAATTAAAGGAGATTCACTTTATCTCTAAAGTTTTCATACTGAGATATAGTAAAGAATACAGTGAACTTATAGTTGTCCAAAATTTTTAATCATGGTTAGTTAGCTGTATGAAAAGAAAACTCTATCTCAAATTTGAAAATCAGGTTTCATGCAGAGTTCATGGGTAATGTGGTAAAGTTATGTTTTATGGCTTCCATCTTTTATGTAGCAGATTGGATTTTAGCAAAAATTTTTGCTCAGCTTTAACTTTCACTGTTATTTTTGTCTTCCAAAAGTGAATTCCGCAGCTGCCAAGAAAATACTGTGCATTCAGCAAAGGTCTGACTTTCAGAGGTAATGGATCCGGTGAAACACAAATTCCAGGTAACATAGCACCACACAGTGCTGGTATGCATTTTAGAAGACCTGAACTGTCATTACAAATCACATCCATCAAAAGTCATTGTGCTGAGAGCATGCTTGTATGAACACATGGGGGTTTTGTCATTTGAGGCCACCAAATCCCACACAGTGGATGTGACAATCAGTCTTCCACCCCCAGTCCTTGCCCTGGTGAGTGCCTTTATCTCTCCGTTTGTGGGGTGGTGCTCCACCTCTCTCCTTTTCTTCATGATTTTCCCAACTGTCTGACAAAACCCACTGCAGCTACAGCTGTGGCAGCCCTTGTACTCCAGGGTTATGTCCTTGCGCATTTCATAGAATCATAGAACCATAGAATAATTAGGGTTGGAAAAAACCTTAACATCATCTAGTTCCAACCACCTTCCCGCAGGCATGGATGCTTCACCCTATACCATGTCACCCAAGACCCATTCAACCTGTCCTTGAACACTGCCAGGGATGGAGTGTTTACCATTTCCTTGGGCAACTTGTTCTGTGCCTCACCACCCTCACAGTAAAGAACTTCCTTATATCTAACTACCTGAACTTCCCCTGTTTAAGTTTAAACTCATTACCCGTTGTTCCATCGCTACAGTCTCTTAATGAAGAGTCCCTCCCCAGCATCCTTGTAGGCCCCCAGATACTGGAAGGCTGCTATGAAGTCTCCACGCAGACTTCTCTTCTCCAGGCTGACCAGCCCCTACTTTCTTAACCTCTGTTCATACATCATCAAAATATTTGTCTCACGTATTTGCATTAAGGTGCTTAATTTGTTCGTAACTTTTCAGTGTATGTGCAAAACTGAATTGTTTTCAGAATTTAAACGATTAGGCCTGGAGCATGCTGCATTTCTAAAGTGTGTGTTGTTACTTTTAAAGAGATTGGATTATATGCTATTCAGCTTATTAATAAACATTAGTACTTCTTAAAGGGAATGGAAACATTGGAATCCTGCTGGTTTTTTAATTTATTTTTTGTCTGGCTCTCTGCAATGTAGTAGGTGATAGAAAATCATAGCATGGCATAGAGGAAATTGCACTGTAGCAATTTTTTCTGCATGACAACCTGATGTGGGAGCAATGATATTTTGCAACCGAAACATTACCTGGAAAGCAAAAACTACTGTAACCTACTGTTTTCATAACTTCATTCCTACTCTTACAAAATATTCTAGGAAAAAAAGGAAGTAAATGGCAAGAAAGAAACAATGTGCAAGATTCTGTAAAATAATTTGTTATTAACAGATTGTCAACACCTGAGCAGAGAAGGACCACAGCTGGAAGTGGGAATCCTATCTAATGGAAATGTAGGCCCAATTCAATATATCCATAGTGAAAATGAAATAATATGAGCATTTAAATTCTCCAGCTCTCTCCTGACACATTTTTATTTTTTGTGTCTTTTGTTTTGACTTAAATAATAGAAAAATAATAAGGTAAAACTGGCACTGCTTTTACAGAGAAATTATTGTGGTCAGAAAATAATCACAAGATAAAGCATAATTATGGAAATGGAAAGGTAACAGACATGCAGCAAGTGAAAAGAAGCAACTAAAAATCACAAGAGGAGAACAAGGGCAGGAAATAACACTACAAATTTAATGCTCATCAAAAAATGCAAAGAAAAGAAAGGAGGTTGAATAGCCATAATATAAAAAATCCAATGCAATTGTCAGGGCTGGAGAAGATGAACTAAAGAATGCCAACAACAACCTGTGTGCAAAAAGTACAGTACAATGGCTAATTAAAGCTGCAGATGAAACAAATAACTACCTACTTGTATTATGCACTGCTCATTTTAGCAAATGAGAAAAAATATGAGCCATTGAAGTAATTAGTAAAAATGGATATGTAACAAACTGCATAGAAAGTGCAGTAATTTTTATAGGAAAATATTCAGTCTAGATGTTACTGTCCTGCCAATTTAACTATTAAACAAATAAATAAATATCCACAGGCAACATGCATTTATCAAGAATAAACATCTGAAGATAAACAGTATAGGCACAATGGCACATAGAAGAAAATGTCCACAAGTTGTATGAGCAAGGTAATTCTGAGAACATAAACAGGCATGGTGCTGAATAATTCCCCAGAAGTAGAGCAAAATAAAAATTTAAAAAAAAAATAAAGAAAAGAGAAAAATTAAAAAGAGAAAAATGAAATTGGGGTATCTCCAGCTTGGGTGAGCAATTGAGTGCAATTTTTTTTTTTTGAAGTATAATCTTGGACCTATGTGTCTGAAACCTGTGTAAAGTCAGCATCTAATGTTTCAGTCTTTCATTGGATCAGGCTGTTTTACTCAACCCTGAACAGCTGCTTGGAATCTTTTTATATGATACATTTTGCCTTGTTTTTTGTTTTGCTTTGTTTTACAGATTTGTAGATGCTTATAATGATTTTCTTCTCTGACTCCAGCTTGCTGCACTGACAGGTCAGCATTGAGTGAAATCAAGACAGTAGGGTGAATTGCATAAAACAAATATTTTTCACAGAATGAGCTCTTTTTGTAACACAAGCTGTTATACCTCCTGTGTGTAAGTTCCTACTGCTAAATTGGTCAACACCATGTATTGTAGAATCTGAGAGCTTCTCAGTTTGAGGCATCCAGAAACTCTAAGCCACCTCCTGAGAATCCAAGCTATGAAATCCAGTGGAAAATGCCGAAGTGAAGCATGTGTGTTTAATCTGCCTCAGAGGGAAAGGGGATATCAGGAACATGTCTACAAGATACGGTGGGGATTCCAGGGGCTCCTTGACAGATGAGTTGTGAGCAGGTGTGGTGAGGACCCTCCAGTAGCCCCTCACATGAGTTCCAGCTCCCCTGCATAAGTGGGTTCCCCCAGCCAGGGCTGGGAGCCATAGATGAGGTCATGCACAAAGAACTCTCATCTCTCTTCCTTTTTGGATGCTCATTAATGACTTCATCTAACTGGATGATTCATAGTGACTTTCTGAAGAACCTGGTGGAATAAAAAGTTAAATCAGATTTAGAACTGTATGGAAATACAACATATACCGAACAAACTGCATTTGAGGTTGGAAAGACAAATTGTGCTGGAACTAGAAAGGGGCACAGTGGAGTTTGGGAAGGAACAAAGTCAGAAGATGAATGAGATCATAAAAAAGTGAAATTCAATTTCTGTGCTTGCTGAAGTTTGTTGCCTTTTATTAAAAAATCAAAGGCTGTGAAAAACAAGAGTTTCCATTCTTTTAGACTAAGAACTAAAAAAACCCAGATTATCTTTATTTAGCAGTGCTCTGTCTCAGTTGCTTCATTATCTTCTGCAGTACAGTTTGAATGTACCATCCCATGATTTGCAACAGTTTCTCGCCAAAAGGCTCATAAACCCATTAGGCTTGAAATGAGAGGGAAAGTGGAGTTGTTGAATAACTTTTGACTTGGAGAACTGAAGACAAGCACACTAGAGAGTTTAAAGAGGTGCTTGAGACCTCTGTGTTTGTGAACATGAACTTACAGCATTTTCATTTCAGTGGACTTAGTGAGTGTTTTCCTAGACTCTGTGAGTACATTCAGACTCAGATGTTAAGGATCCATGAGAGCACCATGCATCAATTTGAAATGCTTTGAGGCCCACAAGAGGACTAAAGGTCATTAGAAACTAGAAATACAAATCAGTTAAGTAGAAAAAAAATTTGGTCTTTAAGAACATTTTGGGTATATTTTTTGAGATTTTTTTTTCAGGAAAAAAATATATTTCTACATGTGCATATGGCCCTTCTGAGTCAGAAGACACACAACAAGGAAAGAAATGTCCCATCTCATCTAGTATTTAACTTCCGGTTAAGTGTTATTCTTCATTTCAGGAAAAGGAAGCCAGAGTAAGGATGTTACAATGAACACAGCAGACACTAGGTAAATGTATATATTTTTCTGGAATTTGCCAACAGCAACTTGCTTCACCACTTGACTGTGGGTAGTGAAGGCAATAAGATTTGCATGAAGAACAGTTTGGGAATGAGTTCTGAGGCCCTTGGTGTTTTGACAAGTCCTGGGGCAATGAGTTGGGGAATGTAAGGCCAGAAAATGTGGGGGTTGTGAGAGGGTCTGCAACACTGTGATTGGACTATTTACCTGGAGAGTTTTACAAGGGCCAATGAGATTGAACGTTATATGTATGTGAAGGTTGGGAAAGTACCAAATAAGGGGATTAAAAGGGCTTGGGTGGCAATAAACGAGGATTTGAGTCTCTGCATCAACTTGAGTCTATGTCATGGAATACCACACTTGACTTACTGATGTCACACCAAAGTAGCTGAGCTTTATAAATACTTCTTTGCAGCCCACAGATGTGATTTTGTGTTGACATCACTGAAAAAAATCAAATTCCAAGGCAAGGCTATGAAGTCCAGCACAAAATCTAAATCAACCATGTCTTAGACAGAAATGTACCACTTAAATAGATTGCTTAAATTGTTTAAGTTTAGCTTCAGCTAAATCACCACAATATGTCCTTGCAAGGCAAGCAGCCTAGGATATCTTATAACGTACAATGAGGTGCAAAATTACAGCTACTAAGGAAATTAAGAAAGTTTCCTTGAAAAACACAGCCTTTCTGAACAGGTGGCATTGGTTAAGCCAATATTCTCAAGAATGGTTGAATATAGGCTCAAAATTGGCAACAGTAATTCATTGTTCATAGCAATCTGCAACTTTTACACATTATCTGGTCTTTGTGTTGGAAACACAATTGATTTTCTTACCTATTAGTTGTAACAAACAAGCAGATGACATGTTTTTGTTGCTCCCTTAATCTATGAGCTTTTATCTACAAGTATTCAAATTTACAGAAGTACATTAATGGTATTCATAGGTTCAAATCTCAAGTGTGGCTTCTCCTAATAACACTGTATCTTTACAATCTTTTATTCAGAAAAAAGGTTCAGCAGAAATACCTTAGATCTGGCTCTGTAAAAATGGGCACATTTCAGTCACTAGCCTGTAGTCTGGCCAAAAGCACTATCATAAACTCTACACACTTTCTATTCTTGTGACATTTTTCTGGCATGTAGCGAAAAGGTTTTCATTTAAACACTTGTATGTAAGTGACAAGATGCAGCTGAGTTCAGGTTGCTCAATTTGCCAATCCGCATAGCATGTGACAAAACATGCTAAACAGGGATCCAAAGGTATTTATTATTTCAAAATTCCTATCAAAGGAAATAGGAAAATACTAGTCTTACAGGTAAGGAGGAACTTCAGCTTGAATTGTGAATGATGAGATCTAGGTACTGGCATTGCATTATATTAGAATTACCAAATAAGTGAGTTTAAGAAATAAAAAAAATAAGTGCTAATAGTCTTTTCCAACATCTCTCTCCTTTTGCAGTTCAGTTCTTTCAAATTTGTATTAGCTTATTCTTTCAATGCCGTTCCTAACTACTCCATAGGTATTTTTCTCTCCAGATAAAACTAATTCATTCTGAGTAGCATTTCAACAACGGTTGAGCAGATGTTTTTAGTTTCAAATGGAATCTGCAATTCAAAACTAATTTGCTAATTGTTTTTTCACCATAGAAAGGAAGTTAATGAGTGTCTACTTCAGCATTCCTTTCACCTTTAGTCAACTTACTGTTTTACAGTGTTTGTAACCCTCATGTAACAGTAGTCTCGTATAGTAAAAAATCTCAAAATTCAGTAACAATTCACTTTGATGTATTGTTGCAAATTATTGCCTGGGAGTTTTATTTTGTTTTGTTTTTCCTATAACATTTGATATAACATTTTCTATAACATTATGATAGCATTTTATCTAAATGACTGATGAAAAGAATTGGCACACAATTTATTTAAACTTGCTTTTTATTTAAATAACTAAGAGCTGTGTCATGACAAGCCACTGGAAGACATGTTATTTGATGCATCAGTAATGAGACTCTAATAATCGAACTATTGTGTCTACAAATGACCTATTAAAATGTTCCTGAAAAAGACATTGGTCTACAGTTATACCAAAAAATAATTCTTCATGTAATATTTTTTGTGTGCTTGAAGCATTGCAAAACTCCTTAGAATTAACAATAATAATTAGTGGTTCTTATTCTGAGATCTTGCTAGCCCTTTATCTATATCACTACTTCAAACAACTCTGTTCAACATCAAAGTAGCTTGCTGAGTCTACACATCTGCTGATTTATTGGCATACATTTGATTTTGTGTGCAGCTGTAGCTCTGCTGTATTGCCCTTGTGTGCAATGCATGTGATAAACAATGTCTGGTGTTTTCAGCTTCACTGAACTGGAAAACTGATCTCCAAATTTGAAAAGCTTGATTTTGGACCAGAATAAGAATCTTTCCTACATCTAGAACATCCACCGTTAGGGAAAAAAACAAAACCAAAACAAGCCAAACCGTCATCTGAGTCTCTGGCCAAAGACTGCTGCCCACTGATGCCTCACTGGTATGTATGATAAAGATGACAATCCTTCACATTTCTAGTGAATAAATGATAGACCACTCATTGCTCTGTGACTTGTACATTTGCCTACAGCAGATAATAAAATTCAGATGTGTTTACAAAGCATGAGTTTAACTGTAAAGAAACAGTCTGCTGGTAATGACCACACACAGTATGAGACAATGGAGAGACAGGCCTCTGTCAGGATTAGCACAACACTTTGGCCAAAGTATCACGGCCTGAGAGGAAGGTTTAACAAGCTCAGCAGTACTTTTCGTAGTGTAGATTATTCTTGAAGCACAGAAACTCAGTAATTAAAACTCTAGTTAATACCAATGCTACACATACGCAGTAGATAAAACAAATTCTGTTATTGCATTTAGCAGTATGTGGCACTTGTTCTACTACCCCTCTTTAGGGGTATAACACTAATTGACAACATGAGTACTGAAGAATTGGCTCTGGATATGCCCAATTGGCAGCAAATAAGGCTGTAAATCTGATACTTTAAAAAAGCGAAAGCATGGAACAAAAGCTTTTAAAAATGCACATTACAAATTAAGAAAAACCAAAACAACTATTATCATGAACAGCAACAAAGTAAATATTTCTAGATTCCTATGATACCTGAAAAATATTTAATCAAATGTATTTGAGCATACAGGTTACATAAGGAACTACCCTACACCTATGCTCTTAAGTTTCAGAGAGTTTTTCTAAGGATGTTTCTCCAGTTTTCAGAATTTAAACATAGATTATATCTCTGTACTTAAAGCTTGGGCCTGTATTCTGATACCTTTACTGAAGTTGAATCCTATCTTACTCTTCAGTTAACTTTAGCAATTTCAGTGGGACTGTTCATAAGGCAAAGGTGACTAGATTTGCACCTCTAAAATGAAGCTATACCTTCCATACAACTAGGCAGGTCTTGTGGTTCTGTGAAATCATCAGTGTCTTTTAAGAAAGTATGAAGTACAAGTTGAAATTCTTCATCAGGATGCATAGATTTTCAAATAGGAATATCTTAAAAACTTTTGCATATTATTAAGGAACGATTTGCTTGCCTATTTTTTTTTCTTTTTTTTTAGTTGGCCAAACCTCAGCAGCACTTTTGTGAGCTCCAGATGTTGCTATACCCAAAATTTTGGTGCACTGTATTCCCGTAACTAGAACCAGCTCAGACATGAGTAACACACTGCCCAACAGCTTTCTAGTCTATAACCTTAAAGAAACAACTGTCTCACCTAACAGCACTGCATACTTTGGTCCAAATATTAGTTTTAGAAAAATATATAAAAGGGCATGGTAATCTTTGGCAAGGTTTTTGAGATTTATTATTCCTGTCAATTACAGACTCTAGGAGATTTCAAACTAAAAATCAGGCAGCTGAAAAGGTGCATGGCAAAACTGCTAACGATGCTCTGCTGTCCTACACCATTTTAAGAAAGGATTTTTTATCTTTTCTATCTCTCAAAGCTGGAATTAAAACAGCTTTAATTCATGGACTGAACTATTTGAACTTCATTATATTTGAAGTTCATTTCCTTTCAGAATAAAGGAATAAAATAATAAAAATTGCAGTGACTTAATAACAGAAACGAGTGGCCCAGATCCTTTATTTTGATACACTTTAGAATACCCATCTGATGTGCCTGTGTTAAGGCAGCCCAGGTTTGTTTCCTTGTCTTTGCTGCAATCTCACATAACACAGAAAAATCTCACAATACTGAAGAGAACTATCTCTGCACCAAGTGCTAGCAGCATCACAGCTCTATAAAGATGAATTTTAGGCCACCTGTAATTCAAGACAGCAGTATGTGGCTTAATTGCACTGTAAGACCTTGCCAGAAACTCATAGGCTTGAAGGCTGCACAGTCTTCTTGAAGCCATAAATAGAACTGTAGCAGCCACATTATTACTATCAATTACAGTATTGACACCTAGTCATTGTTTTAGTTTCACACAGGCATGGCTGTTCAGGTGTGTTCATGGAGGTTCAAGGTTGTTCATGGGCTAATCATTTGCTATTTTGTTTTGAATTTAGTTTAACTTTCTCAAAGCTTATTGCTGGGAGCTGCATTTTCTTTGTCTTGGGACTCACATTATAGACATACCCTAAAATGGTACCCTTGGCAACATGCCTGATTGGAAAGACCATAAATTATAGAAAACAAGAACTGACTGATGTTGCAATCTTTGTCCTCTCATTCATGAAAAATAATCTTATCATGCTGTTACTGTCATATAGAAACAATGCAGCACATTTTCCCATTTGGTTTTCATTGGAGAGTTGAGATTACAGACAAAAGGTAAATGCATTAAAATGTTAAATATAAAATATATGGGGTTTATTTGTTTGCTTTAAAAAGAAGAAATGAGGGAAGATTTTTATGGAACAAATGTTGACTAAGCCTTGATATTAAACACCAGGTGAGCTTTTTAAACACAGTTAAATCCCCAAGTCTGGCAAAAATGATGTAACACAGAGGCAAAGGCAGGTGTGGGGGATAACACCTTCCCCCAGCTAATCCCAAGGCTGTCCCAAGAGTCACCAGCCCAACAAACC
>JBCJKH010068039.1:0-11845 GCA_039877255.1 Loriculus beryllinus | reverse complement strand
ACTGAGGAACTGCTTTGATGGGTCTGTGGTTCTTTTATACCATATAATATATATATATATATATATATATATATATATATATGGACACACACACACACTCCTCCATGGTTTTTAGCTTTGCTTTTGTAGGCAGGTAGTGGTAGAAAAATAGACAAATTAGTTTCCTGTGGTTCTGTGAAATGGGCCTCTGGCTCAAGTTTCTTTACTAAAACAACTATAGGTGGAAGCGCTTCAAGAAATCTTCAGCTGACCACTTGGGCTTCCTTATTGCCTGGCCATCCTGCTAGATCCAAGTCTGGAGTTTCTCATTCTCCTGTTTTGTTCAGGGAATCCTGAGATTGTGAAATTTAGGACAGAATTGATGTATCTTCAGCTGATTTTTCTTGCAACTTGGTTTGGCAGGTTTTGTCCTTCACACTGGTTAAAAAATTCTTTATCCAGTCCAGCAATATCCCAGTTACCAGTTTATTGTATGGAAACTGCTTATAATCATAAAAAATTGATTGTTTTGGCTGTAAAAACCAGAAAATTTCATTGTGGTCCATCATTAAAATATCCATATGTTTGTAGCCATCACTTTATAATTTAGTCTAATCAGTGTAAAATAAAATTACTCTGACTAGGGCATATATATGTTTTTCATCCCTCAAATAAATTGATAGTTTCAGGGTTATTTTGTCATAAAGACCATTGCAAACATTGCCAGTTGAAATAATCGAGAAGTTAGAATTGAGGTAATTTTGCTGCTTATTTCTTTCTTCCTGCCACAAACATTTAATACAGTCCTTAAATATACAGCCATGTACTGCTATATATCACAGCTATTTTGTTTCATCTAGTTGTTAAAGTGAGTGAGTGTAAGATGCAGAACTTTTTGGTGGTTTTCATTCCCATTTTTGTTAAAAATATAGTTCGTGCCTTCCTGAAACACTGTGTTCTTTCAGACCTTCCTGCAATAAACCCTTTGATTTGTTCTGGATCCACTGAGGTTTTGGATGCCCAATATGAAATAAGTGAGATGCCATTTTTGAGATTAGCAGCCTTATATAATATTCAAAGCAGAGATCCCAGTGATTGCAGTGGCCACTATGAGTGTTCAAAAGTTCATACTAAATTATAAGTGTGACTAGCCAGCGCTCTTAACGTCAGGGATTCACAAGCCTGATTGCTGGCTGAAATGACTTGGCTGGGGTTACACTGGGGCTTGGTTGGAGAGAGAAGTCCTGTTCTGCAGAGCAGCTCTTAGTTACTTTTTTACTCCTTCTATACCCACAGAGGTGATGAAAATTTTGGCTTGTTTATTGGCAAGGCATGCCTTTTCCCTTTTGGGTTGTATGCTGATGTCTCCTTATTAATTTATACTCTGAATTCATCAGAACAAATCAGGTGCCTGAGCCCTCATGAGGGTTTTCACTGCACATTGAAGTAAATGAAGTTACAATAGAGTATCTTCCCCTTTAAGCAAAAGTGGTGGTGTTTCCATGAGAATAGCAACAAAGTGATCAAATAGCCCTCTGTGATAAATAGCCTTCAAATACAAGCTCAAGGTTACACTAGGCAGAAAGCCTGCTCCCTGTAGATTACCCCTTGGTGCTCTGAAGGACAGTTCATTGGTACTGTTGCTCTAGAGAAAACAGAGATAAAACGTGACAAGCCCATTTTTAGAGTCTCAGAGCAAGATCAACACTTCCAAACCTAGGCAGCAAGCCCTCAGTGATGCAAGGTGTAACTAAACTGCAATTTGCAGTTTGAGCATCTGAGCTGAATTTGCTGGCAAATTCTGGGAAACATGAGTAGTTGAAAGATTGAAAACATAAGTGTTCAGATTGCTTTTACTCAGTTTCATTTATTCTGTTTTCAAATTGTAATGAATGTGCTAACTACTGTATTGAACACTGCGAAGCGTACTGCGTCTTTAACAAACAGGGAGTACATTTGTTCTTTAATTTAGACCAGTGCAAGAATTCTGCCTTCAGTGTGAAAGGCTCATCAACTGATGGAGCCACAAATTGGTGCCAAATAGCTTTGCTGTCCAGATGGTGTGCACTCTTAGTGTGCTCCCTTTCCGTTCCTCAAGTGCTTCGTATTCCTTTGTAGGTTATTTTGGTGTTTTTTTCAGCAGCATGCTGCCAAAACAACTGTTAAATAAATGTATGAAGGTGTTGTGTTTTCAGTTTACAGTGTGATTTTAATGTTCCCTATTGATACCAGATCGGATTTAGCTGGAAAACAAAGTCCTCTGTGTATTATTAGGGCAGGTGCATGAGTTTCTGTCATGCCTTCCTACCACTCTTGAAGTCTGAACTACCAGGACTGCCTGAGGGCTTGAAGGTTGCTGTCCTAGTTCAGTCATTGACCTCTTATCAGAGATCACCTCTCTGCAGCAAGGACACCTGTCCTACAGCAACATAAATAAAACTTCACATGCCTACAGCCTTTGTTCCTTTGCATAAAGGAATGTATTCCCCCTCTGTGCACTGGAAACATTTTGCTAGTTAAAGATAGCTGTCTTTGGGACTTTGCACCAGGGTTAAAAGTTAGAAGTGGAAAAATACATTTCCCAGTTGCTATCCCAGAAGAGAATAGCATTCTCATTGCTCATCAAAATCACAGGTTATAAAGGAAAAATATCAGCCAGTGGATATTTTTATGGAGGCAGAATATCTCATGTACAGAGTAGACAATGTAAACCAAATGAAAGGAAAAAACATTCAGACCAAAAGTGTTGGTGTCTTGGAAACTTACAGGTTCATTACTGGGAATTACAGTCATTGCATCCTGAGCTAGTAATTCATAATGTGTAAATTGTTTAAATGCTCTAAAGCAGGGGTTCCAAAGTGAAGCTTCAGAGCCCATGCGGACTGCAAAACATTTATGTTCCACAGAGGGATGTTTTAGTCCTTTCCTACAGTGAGTATAAAGTACTGCACTGCAGATGAGTTTCATTACATATCCCCAACTTAAGGGCGCTTTTCCATGAATAAAATACTAGGCACCACTGTTCAGCTGTCTCAGAGCACTTAGACTGTTTTTACAGACCTGTCTGTGAAGTGATGTACTGGCTTCATCTGCTGTGTTCATTCAAGCGTATTTTTTGCTATCTTAACTTTCATGGATTGAAACATGTACTGAATAAGGTGTATGGAGAGAAAATATTTATAGTTGCTGCCTTGTTGAAAGGCTGTTCTAAATAACAATTTCTGGTCAAACCAGACATAGTCTACCTCTTTTTTCCTTCACTGAAGAAAAATAGACTGCAGAAGTATTCAGCTTTTACACTCTGGAGTAAATATTCTTGAGTCACTTGATCCCCTGTAGTAACTGTCTGCCAAGAGCCACAGTGGGAGCGTTCTTTTCATTGTGTATGGTACAGCAAGTACTTCGACACTGCCTTCTGATTGGCATATTACACCAGCACCTATTCTTCTTATTCATTTACTTCTTCTCTCAGAAGGAGGTCCAGTATTTTGTTATCTTGCCTCAGTGAAGTGGAGTCATCTTTATGGTCCCTCCACAGCTGGGATTCTAACAGATTTGAGCTCTCATTTGACAGACTCGGAGTCACTCTGCAAATTGAGAAGAGAATTGCTCATGTGTTTTCGGTTTAATGTTTTCACGTTGTCATTACACTGTGATTCTTTTTTAAAGCCATTTTAGTTTTGGTCTGAGAAAATAGGGTTTTTCAATCTCAGCTAATTATGTGGCTGTGGAAGGCAGAGGCTGACAACAGCCTTTATAAATTGTGATGGGTGGACAGGATGCTGCAGGTGAAAAACTCAGACAGCATGCATTGAGCCACTGCAAATAACAGAGCAGCATCACAGTTTGGTGTTTCTGCAAGTTCATTTTTGACATCACCTGGTCTTCATTCTGGTAAAAATCCTGTTGTATGTTCTCATAAATGTCTTGAGTGTCAGGCAGCATGTTTAGAACAAGTGAGTGCTTCGGTACCAGTCTATAAATGGTCACTGGTTTTCTCACGCCAGTACAATTAAAGCTGGCCATCGTTTTTCCTCTTGCCTTGTGGCAGTGTAAGTGCAATCAGACACCTCTGCTGTCATGACAGGACAACTTCTGGGGCTTGAATCGTAAAATTGTGAAATACTTTATATAGATTTTAGGAGTGGTCCTTAATCATCTCTCACAAAACTTACTGATTAGCATTGCAGTGATGACCTCTGTCTAGTCCTCATGCTGAGTGATGCTCAGTGTGTTAGCAAACAAAACGGACAAAAAGAAAATGAGTTCTAAAAAGATGCGAACAAGCATCTGCAGAGTTCTCATCTCTTGAATAATAAGCATCACTATATTCCTATATTCCTTCCTTAGTATTCTCTGTGTACTTGTCATCCCTTGCTGTGCTACATCTAATTTACAGTCTAATCCGTGCCAGAAAAAGAACTTACAAGTTTTATTTGCCTAGGTACTGTGCACACACAGTTGAAATGTTAAAAATGTTTAAATAATGAGGAAAAAAATGGAGCAGGCAAAGATAGGAGTCTCTCCCTGCAACATATCCCAACCAGCAGTTCCCCCCTCCTCCTCCATTCTTCCATTAATCATGGGTTAATTGTGTGACAATTCTAAAATGAATGAAGCAGAAACCTGCTAAGAACAAGGAGGAAGCTTACAAACTCACTGTAATTTGCAACTGAGTTGAGATGTGTTAATAAGTGCAGCCTGGGTGTATTAATTAATTTGCATTATCACTTAGCCTTGTGTTCCTCTAAAGACTTTGCTCCCCTGGCTTTTAATTTTGAATATTTCCTAAATAAAACAGTCATGGTGATAGATAATTTTGTTTGGAATATCAGCTAATGAATAAACACATAGTGAATTTCCCTAAGCAAATGGAGTTCAAATTAGTGATATTTATTCCTTTGTGTCTGTTCTGCTGAAAGTGTTGAGTAAGTAGGGAAGTATTAGGTACAATCAGCTCACGTATCTTCCAGAGGGTAGGTCAATCAGCCTGGCTTTATTTGAATCACTAGTGTGTGGTGGCAAACTATAGTTTGATTTTTAGTGGTAATGTTGCTAATGCAGCAAATTAGACAACATGCCTCATAGTTTAGCTGGGTAAAGTAAAATGTAAATTAGAAACCCTATTGTGGTTGATCATTGCCTCCTGATATGAGGTGTCCTCTCCCATAATGTAACTCTTTAAGTGTTTTTATTGCCTCTGTTTCTAATTATATCACTTCTTACTGTCCTATCACTAAGAAATCTTTGAAATATCATAGTGCACCTATGGCTCCTTACCATTAAGGCTTTGTGTTAGAACCTCAATTCATCTGGAAAATCAAATTCCCATTCTTTTTGTCAACCTCCAGCTATTGTAAAAAATGTCTTTCTCTCTAAACCCTTTATGCTCATCAGTTTCTTGCAGTGTGTGACTGTAGAATGCTTTTCTTGGTACAGAATTATACACAAGAGACTTTTAGATGTTTCTAGCCCTTCTATTTGTAGACATAACCATAAAAATACTAACCACATTTTTAGGCTTATATGATTATTTACTTGCATGTGTAGACAACCTCAAACATCTGTAGCTAATCCGATTGAGATAAAGAAAGCAATTCAGAGTTCCTTAAATCTCACTCGCTTTCCAAGCCTGATGTTAGAGATTTTCCCAGTTTTGAATATTTGCCACAAAATTTGTGTTTTGTCATGCATTTTAAATGTTGTTTTCTGTTTTCATGTCCTACTAGAAAATATTGCAGTAGTTCTTACTCTTTTGAGTTTGCTCTCCTAGAGAAATATTGAGGTTACATTTTATTCCTAAAGTGCAATCTTACTAAGAAATAAAAATGTATGTAGGACATGAAAAAATCTTCCTCTGTGTCCTGTAGCAACTGAAGAAACAAGAGGGAATGAAGTGGAATTACTTATTAGTTCTCTCAGCCTCTTTTAATTCTGAAAACTGAGTGAGGAGATGTGTAATAGACAAAAATTGTATTGTATATTACCAAGTTAGGACATTTAATTTCTAGGTTTTGAATTACAGGCATCCGTGGGTACTTTGGCCAGTCACAATGGGATTAAAAATTCAGAAGGACTCTTTCTCATCATGCAGATATTATTGAAGGGTGCACATTAAGTAAAAAAGCAGAATAGAAGTACTGCAACTATTTAATCAGATTTTCTATGGCAAAGAGTCTCCGAAAATATAAAAACACATCTCTTGTCAGCTGAAGGACTCTGGCATTCTGACACTTGAAAAAATTGCCATATTAATATCGCTTTACTGAAGGAACATTCACTTTATCTTCCTAAGAATGGAATATATCCCTGTGCAAGATTACCTCTTTCTCTCATTTGACTACTGTATTCAAGCAGCTCATAAGTAATTAGAATATGGGAATGAGAGTAAATTGCTGGAGTCTTCCCTAAACCTGCAGCAGTCATGCACTGCTATCTGCAAACATCTTTCCAGGCATTCCAAAAACAGGAATTTGTTTTCACTGACCTCACCCACACTGAATACTTGCTGCCAGCTAAAATCATTTCAGCAAGATGTGGTGTGTAAAGTGATTTTAACAATTTTATTTTGAACTGGGAGAGTAATTCCATTTCTGATTACTCTAGCACTGCAAAACTCAGCAGAAATTTCAAGACCTATCAATTAAAGTGCTTTCCAATAGCAGAGACATTGTTGAGTATATCCCTCCTCCTCCTTATGCAGTAAAATTCAGGCTGCCTGCATTACCTCTGTGTTCTGGTTACTTTAATTGCTTCTTCAGAAAGAGGATGCTATTTCAAGTATATAAGAAAACACTGCAACCATATATAGCAGGATTCTTTGAGAATTACAGGGAGGAGTGTTACGAAAGTTGAAATCTACCAGTGTTATACTGAAGATAAGGGCATAATATTGGCAGATTGAGCTGCCTATGTAGTTCTTTTACTTTCACTATTTAGCCTGAGAACATTTTAAGGACATCAAGTCCCAGCTGTTTTCATTCGTCATCACCTTCCATACAAGCCTCCTCAGGAGTTAGCGTAAATACTTTATTCTGCAGTGTAGGAAGTACACCCTTAGGAATTGCTCCTTCCTCACCTCTGCATATAGCATGCACTGAGTTTAGATGTCACAGAGGTCTTGATGATCCCTTTTACAAGTTTCCCTGAGAGAAGCAGATGTGTTGTGCAAGGCAGCTCGAGCAGGCAGACACGGAGCAAACCAGGGTCCACTGGGTTTGCCCAGGCAGGAGGAGCAAGAAGTCAGGACTCTGGGTTGGATAATGAGCTATGCTGATGGAATAAGTGATCATGCTTTACTGTTCCCAGTGCCTGAATAAAGTAGACAAAAATATACATATACTCTTTCTTAAGCAGATTCCTTATTCTTATAGTACTTTTGTATTTACCTGCCTTAGTTTTCCTCATGAAATAAGGAGCAAGCTACAATTGGTGTTTGTTCCATGTGAAGAACTCTGAGATCTAGCTGGTCTTGCTAAACAAGTAATATGTTAATGTGATAAGTCTATTTTATTTTCTTCAAAGCTTCTTGTTATGCTATCTGTACTATCAGTAATCCTGCCATTCTGTGCAACAGACCAGTTTTTCAAGTAATTAACATTAGCCTGATAAGTGGGTTGAGAAGTACTCCTCAGCTAGAACACAAAATTTGTTCCAGCCTGCTTTCATGAGCCTCCTTCCTTCACTCAGAATGTCTGATGGTTTTTACTGCATTTTTCACCAGTTTCCTAATCTTGTTAATTTTGTTGTAGTGTTTCAGCAAAATGCCACTCGAGTGCCCAGTGACAGCAACAGAACGTACTGCTATGCCAGGAAGCCCGGTACAGAATTTAATTCAGCTCTTTCACTGTCTTGATGCTTTTCAATAGAACTAGTAGAAATTTGCTGTGACTTTTTTGACCAATCTAACATCTCTTTTCCCACATAGGATTTATCTCCCTAATGGTATCACAGCATTCAGAGATCAGATTGAAGAAATTAAAACATTAGTTACATTCTTCTGGGAAAGATTTATAGTCAGAGTTACTTTATGCTTTTCTGTTTCCTTTCTCCACTGTGATTAAAACCAAGAAAAGGACAGACAGGAGAGCTCAGCTGTGTGCTAATTCCAGACAGGGAAAGGCAGCAGTGTGGAGAGGAACAGTTCTCTCGTGGGTACCTCAAGATCCATGTAAAATGGATTACTTGTTGCAGTCCAGTTATTTCAGTTGTAGCACATCAAAATGTTGCTACCTTATATTCCATTAATGGTGCCCTAAAATAATCAACAATGTTATGAACAAAATTAATGAACACCAAGTGAAGCTTTTTCCTCTATCTTGTGTTAAAAAGCAGAAGGTCAGGATTAAGACATAAAGAGCAGCACATAATCACCTATTTATTTCTGCAGCTGGGAACTGGAATCTCCAGTGCTACTGACATTAGTTTTTGTGAATGCTAAACCTCTTAGGAAAAGAATACAGGACCTTTCTAGAGCTTACTGTGTTGAAGTACTGGTAGCATAAATCTGCAAACCAGCATAGTACCTTTTATGATAGAGAAGATAGAAAAGAACTGTGACCAGCAGTTCAAAAGAGGTAATTTTGCCCCTTTGCGCTGGTAAGACCCCGTCTGGAATACTGTCTCCACCTCTGGGGCTCTCAGCATAAGAAAGATGTGGACCTGTTGGAGTGAGTTCAGAAGAGGGCCACGAAGATGCTTATAGGGCTGGAGCACCTCTCCTGTGAAGACAGGCTGAGAGAGCTGGGCTTGTTCAGCAAGAAGAGAAGGCTCAGGGGAGACATTAGAGCAGCTTCCAGTACCTAAAGGGGGCCTACAAGAAATCTGGAGAGGGATTTTTTGCAAGGGCAAGTAGAGATAGAACAAGGGGGAATGGCTTTAAGCTTTAAATGACTTTTACAAGTCTCTTTTAACACAAGCCATTCTATGGTTCCATGGTAAACAGAGTAATTTTTATGGGTCTGAAGAAATACACCCACACCCCCTTTTCTGTTATGAAAAAAGGCAATTTTACCTAAACTGGTCTGATCTCCAAATAATCATATCAGATGCAAGGCATTAGGGTCCTTAGCATGTCAAAATAGAATCAACTAGCTGAGACGCAAAAGAGTAGAGATTAATCCCTAACGTGTGCTAGTATGATCAAAAAGAAGGAGCAGGAGAAGCCACAGTAAGTGGCTGTTTGCTTCTTTAGTGTACTTCCCTTCTCATAGTCCTTCCTCACTTAAAGTATGTATTGGTGCATGACACAGCAGAAAGATTGATGCAGGTTGTACTTATAGTTTAATCCTGGCTGCATTCCCTGTGCAGTGGAACAGGTGCTTTGCACCAGCCTCATACAGTGCTGGCAGAACGCTATTTCACAGCTTCTCACTTGTTCTGGATGGGTCATTTCAGTATCAGTATTGCGGTGACATGTGGTGCTGCACTTCCCTGGACCCAGCTTGTCATTTCCCTTTGGCTGTGTACCTGTGTCATAATCTCTAGGAGGACCAGGTTGTCATGTTTCCTTGTCACTGTAAGGTATTTAATGATGTGGGGGAAGGAAATCATGTGAAATTCCAAAATGCTTTTTGGCCAGATTTCAGCCCCAGCTTTTGAGAGATGTAATGTGTGAAGTTGGAGAAGGAAGGGAAAAATGCACTGTGAGAATTTTTTTTCTTAACAGAACAACAATTGTCTTTAAAATGTCAGTACTATAGCTTTAATGATAGCAAAATTCTTGTATGAACTGATACTAACGGAGAACCCATGGGTCAGGTCAATAGTAATAAATGAAATATTTAAGATGCTACTCTGCTGCAAAAGAGTAATGGTAGAATTCTTATTGATTTGTTGCATTTCTCTCATTGGAAGAGGAAAAAACCCCAACCCCCTCCCAAAAAACCCTACAACCAAACAGAAAGAAGAAAGGGGTGGGGGCACTTTAAAGATGGTGTGGTTTTAATCGATATCAGATTATAGAATTACTCTTTGCATGTCTTTGAAAAAAGTGCTTGCATCATAAAGGAATGAAATGAGCTAATATTTTCTGCTTTTATCTTTCTGCACTGTGTAGGACACAGAGGTCATGCTGACACAGTAACTGGTAGCACTGTGCAACACAACATCCCTACTGAACAGGAAGAACTCATCCGCTTGCAGGAACAGGTGAAAAAGGGGACAACTTCTGTGGATGAAGCCCTTGACAGATTTAAACAGTGGCAGAAGGAAAAACAGAGACTACAGTCCTCTCAACAGGTATGAGTCTGAAATTTATGTTTCTTGACAGAAATCTTGATCAGAAGTTCCAAAAACAAGCCCTTGTCTTCTGGCTGACACATATGAGGTCAATACTAAGTCATGATTTATGTATCTATCAGCTCCCAAGGAATTTGCTGCTTATCGTTCTGAATCTTCTAGATGTCTGTTTCCATTATTGTTTGATTACTTGAGAGGCTTCCTGAATTTATTTTGCCTGACTTCAGGTGCTGTTGCATTCAGTTAAAATCCTGAGTTAAATATGTTGGTCTCCTGAGACTTCTGTTTTAAACTGCTGGGTCTATGCATCTTTTATGAAACCACAAACCTTTGGTAGCTGAACAAACCAAATGAGCTATTGAACAGCATCAGCTAACAGAAACCTAACTACATCAAGCATGCATTGTTAATATATATAGACTTACATCAGGCTTTATGCCTGTCTGCAAGTGTTGAATCTACCTAGTAAAATTCACAATTGTTAGCAGTCCTCTTCAGCTCCTTTATATTCAACGTATGGAGGAAATTGAGGTGCGCAAAAACAGGATTTACAAAAGCCCACACACTGAGTCACTGAAAGAACTGCATCAAAGCTCCAAGTGAAAGAGAAAAGCACAGTGAGGAGGTTTGCTAATTACTTGTAACAAGGCAGCTGGAGGAAGAGGTTATGCCCTCGTTTTATAACAGGTCATGCATTAACAAAAGTATTTTCCTGTTGTCCTGTAAGTGCATTTAGTAGAAAGAGGAAAACCAAAGGTACTCAACAGAGTGGGAGAGCTACGAAATGCTGCCAACAAGGAGAGAGATTAAATGCTCTTTGTGTTTGCTTTTACTGAAGAAATAGTATGAGCTTTGTCATCACAGTGGAACACTTAACAGCAGAAGCTCAAGGGCCTTGGGACAGTCTGGAAGCCAGGTTCACAGGAAGGGTACCAGCAGCACAGAACTACCCATTGAGCAGCACTGCCAGTGTGTTGTGTGCCCCTTTCAAATATGTCTGTGGCCCACAACCCAGGTGGGAATTGCTGGTTCTGCTCTGTCAGGGAAATTATTTGTGGAGAAAGATGGTATCTGATCTGTGCAAAGATAGCAGCAAAAGTCATAAGTCTCTTTTTTAGTTCATTAGCTAGAAGATACCTGTATTTCAAGAAGGATTTACTTGGCCTGCTTTCACTGCTTCAGGGGAAAAGCTACTTTTCAGTGGTGGTTTATTCCCTGTGCTGCATGTGTGACTTCTTTGGGTTTGTACCAGAGGAAAGTCTTTCACTTACCTCAGGATTAATATTATGAATTTACTTCATGCTGTCACTGTAGTTGTCTGGTATTCACTGGGATTTTTGAGGGAAAATAAACCCCAAGCCTCTGTAATGTAATGCCAGAATCAGTGTAACTTACTGATGCGGAAAAAGCTCCACAAGACTCTTAGGTATAAATGCTAAAATTAGCATCTACTTACAAGTGCATCATAGACATTTTCCAGTCTTTTAAAATTCTTTTCCTGGAGAGAGAAGCTTGGTGTTCAGAATGCTAAAGCATCTGGCTTTGTGTAGTTACCTCTGTGCCTGGCAAAATCTTGGAGCAGATTCTCCTGGAAGGCATGCTAAGGCACATGAAAAACAACGAGGTG